>PVIR01000181.1:0-85491 GCA_004026965.1 Petromus typicus
TCAGCAATCTTGGGCTAGGGATTTGGCTCAGTGGTTCCGGCACCTGTCTTGCAAGTGCAAGGGCCCAGGTTCGATTCCTCGGTAATGACATACAATAATGCTGGGCATGGAGACTCACACCCAGCAGCAATCAGCACCACATACCACAGTGCCAGGCACGGTGCCTCATGCCTGTAAGTCACAAATTACAATTTGAATAGAATAGAAAATAGAAAGTAATGGTAATTTATAGAAAAGTACTTGGGAGCAGAGGCAGGAGGATTGCTGTGATGTGAGTTTGAGGTTGAGCTCAGGGCCAGCCTGAACCACAAAGCGAGACCCTTTCTCAAGGGAAAAAAAAAAAAAAAGAGTCAGAAATCTTCATTCAAATTCTCCCTCTCTATGGCTTTAGTGTAGGACACATACACCTTAAACCTAGGAAAATAAACATGTGTATTAAGTAAAAACAAGGCAACTCTCCAAAATACACTATGCTACCCACGGGGAAATGTGCTTAAAAATATGAGGATTCAGATTGATCACAGTTATATTCAAATATTATTACCTTGTCACCAGTGGGAAGTGCTTCTTGGAATAATCAGGTTTGAATAGGCTAATAATAGAATACTAGATCTATGGTTGACAGTGAGTCATTTGGCTGAGGGTGGGGACAGTGAAGGCCACCACAAGGCTTGGTTTTTGAATGAAGCACTCAGGGACCAAAATAATTACCCTGGATGAAATAAACTAGACCAAAAAAGGGCATATGGTATATGATTCCATTACATAAAATTTTAGAAAAAAATAAATTTATCTATGATGACAAAAAACAGTTCATTGTTTAAGTGGAGGAGAGTGGGTAATGAGGAATGTAAGAAATTATAAAAGGACTAAAGAAATTTGGGGATGAAAAATTTGTCCTTTATTTTGATTGTTGTTCTGGTTTTATACACTATGGAGGTATCAAAACATTACCTTATGTATTTTAAATGCATTCAGCTTATGGTGTGCTGATTATATTTTAACAAGGAAATGCGTGTGTGTGTGTGTGTGTGTGTGTGTGTGTGTGTGTGTGTGTGTGTGTGTCTGCACAAATACAGTTTCTCAAGGATGCCAGTTTAAATGGAGAATAGCAAGAAGATGCAGCAAGCTAAAGTGAAAGTAAGCAGGGGTCACACAGGACCTGCAAGGAGCTTTGAGGGCTGATCTGGGCTTTGCTTTGAGCACATGGAATGGCAGAGGAAGCCAGTAAGGAGAGCAGTGATTGATTTTGATTGACCAACTTCTGTGTGGAGAATGAATAAGAGAAGATCAACAGAGGCAAAGGAGAGACTGTTCAACTGTGAAGGGCAGTAGTCCTGGCGAGAATGGCTTGAAAGAGGGTAGCAGGAGTGGAAACGGGGAGAAAAATGTAAGAAAATGGAATCCTAGAAACATGAACTGTTTTGGGGTTTTATGATTAAAATGTAAAGATGGTTTGGAGCATTCTTTGCAAAGCACTATTATACCCTAGGCTTTGAATTAGAAGATGAATCTGTTTCCAAAGTCCATTTTACCAGCAGCCTATTTTTCTACTTTCTCTACTCTGAGTATTCAAAACTTAATAGTAGACACCCACATCCTCTTTCTCTATTAACTATTGCCCAACTATCTCCTCAGAAGTCCAGTACAGTTTAAATCCATCTGGGGCTGGAGGGTGAGGAGGTATGGGAACTTGAAAACGAGTGTGCTTTAACTCAAGGCTGTGATCTGAAGATCCCCTGAGGTCCTGAACTACAGCCTGCTTACCAGTCCACATGAGCTTCGATGTTAGGTCTCTTCATAAAAAAGCAACTTTGCGATTTTTGTTGTAAAAAATATACTCTAGGGTAACTCAGAGTCTATCTAGATTTAGGAGAATTCTGGCAGGAAAAAGCAGAAAATCTGTTCATATATTTATTCATTAATTCATTCAGTTCTTCCACTTCTTCTTTCCACAAGCATTTTGTGTTATATATTGAAAGCAGGAAATGAAATAAAAGCAAAAAATGCTGGTGGATATTGTTTCAGCCACTCCTGATTACTCAGAAAACGTTTTATTTAGTCCTAAGTAAAGCTTCCTTTTTTCAGAGCTAAAGAAACCCACATTTTCATCAAAGAAAGCACAGACTTTACTCAAAGACAAAGGATCTGGAATCCCTGCAAGGTGTCTAGCTACAACAATAGGTTTTAACGACTGCGGTGAAAGGTCTACTTAGCTCAGCTATTTATATACAGATAGTTCTTCCATAGCACTGAATAAATCCTCTGAAATTAAATTATCTGGTGAGCAGTTAGAAGTTGAAGTAACGCTGCCCTCATGCCCGGTGATAAAGAACCCATTGTCCCCCATTCCCTCAGCTCCTGTCAGTTATCACTCACCGCCAGTTAACCTCTGGCTCACAAACGGAGAGAGCAAGGATGAGCACAACAACAGCAAGCTCAGTGACAGAAAGGTTTATTAACTAGTAAGTGAAGAATAGTAAGGCTCTTCCACAGGAAACACTACCAAAGTATAGGATTCCTGCTGGAGCAGCTGTTTGAGAGGCAAAAAATGGAAGCAAGCCTATGAAATCTGGCATCCATCCAGATTTTCACCAGAGGCCAAGGAGAGTCTAGGCCTTGTGTAGGCTTCTTTACGCTGCTTTTTTTCCTACTTTTGGTAATCCTGTCACACGGGAATTTGTTTCTGTGTTTTCACTGTGGAAACTGAAATTTGAAGAGATCGCGTAAGAGTGAAGAGCAGCGTTCTAGCCGGCGCTCTCTCTGACTACCACCTGCTCCCTCCCATTGTCTTTTCTGATTCTCTGAGTTCCTATGTCCCAGAATGTCCTGGGCTGAGCTTTCTACTTTCTTCTCTAACTCTGTCTATATGTCAGTTAGCTTAATAGTTTATTATTTTATTCATGTTGATAACCTCAAGCTTTATATTTCTGACCTGTACCTCTGAAACATTTTGTTCCAAAACTAATCTAATTCTTGCAGACCCCAAATCTGTTCCTTCTAGAGTTTTACCTGTGTTGATTAATACAACCCTAGCCTTTCCACTTGCCCAGAAATCCTTGGCATCTCTAATGCTCCAAGTCCAATACAATAGCAAATTTTACTACAGTATTTACACCTTCATTATATATTAAGGCCTAATCATGTGTCACTAGCTATATAACTGATACCTTAAATCCTACTAAGACCAAGCTAGTCTCCTTCCCCCTGGATCACTGTAACAGCCTTTAACCTGGCCTCCTGCTTCTAGCTTGTCTCCCTTATAGTCTATTCTCAACAGAGTAGTTAGAATGGTTCTTTGAAAACATATTGCTTCTCTCCCCAAAGCTCTCCAAGGCTTTTCATTTCAGAAAAAAAAAAAAAAAGAAAGAAAAGAAAACTATTCTTTAGGAAACGAACAAGGTTTGCATGAGCTGGCACTACTACCTTGCTGACCCTGTCCCTTATTCTGTTTTGCTTCATCTATGCTGTTATTGGACACACTAAGTAGTTATGCAGCAGGGGCTTTGTACTTGTTGTTCGCTCTCCCTAGAATTTTCTTACCCTGGGTAGCCAAACATGGCCTGTGCTTTCTTCTTGGATATCACCACATCAGAGATACCTTCCCAATGACAAGAAAGTAGTAAATTCCTCCCCTTATACCCACTGATCATTTTTGTTTTTCTCAGTTGCTCTGTCACTTCTGGATATACTACACATCTGACTTCTTTTCTTTCCATCTCTTGCCACTAACTGGTGAGCTCCAGGAGAACAGGGACTTCCTTTACTTCTTACTGGATGCTTTAAATGTGTTAAATTAAACTATAAAAATGTGTTTATAGTTCAAACAGAACTTAGTATCAGCATTTTCATGACTCAATTTAATTATCAGGTTTTGAACTTTAACTGGTGGATGTATTAAACCTGTAGCAGCTACTTCCAGAGCGCACGTTCCATTGAGTACAAAACTCTACCTTCCTATCAATGAAGTTGCTTTCCAACAAAATATTTCCTCCTTCTCACTAGGTCTTTTATTTGCTCAAGTTAATGAAGTTTGTGCAGTAGTTACATAGTTTGTGTAGCTATAAAAAATAATTAAACTACACTTCTGCCTGCTAATTGTTTTGGAATTAACTACCAAGAATCAGTGTATGTTCTTTGTCCCTTAAGAAGAAATACACTGGATGCATCAAGTCTGTTCTCTCCTAAGTATCCTCAAGTAAGCTACTTGCGGTAGACTCAAGCCCTCCATATAAACCAGGACACTGGCTAACCACACCTGTCCTTCATGACTCAGATTTTCCTCTAGTAACTTTGAAATTCCACCATGATAGTTAACTTTTAGTTACGTGTTGACTTGGAACAGATTTGCCTTCAGTTCTATAAATAAAATTAGCATGTGATAGTGCTACAGTAAATAATACTAACTGCCATGAAAGACAAACAGAAAACCTCAGTGAACCAGCACAATGAGTGTTTCTTTGTGCGGTTGTTGCGTGATATGGGTGACTTTCTTCTCATTCTTCATTCAGAAAGTCAGACTCCCACCATTCTTCAGCCCTACTTTTCCCTATCGAGAGAATTCTCTCTGTTCTCTCAGTAGGTCAGAGAAGAGAGGTCCTCTGTGGGAGGAGTCAGGGTCAGGGCTGCGCGCTGGCCAGAAGTCTTCAGAGAAACCAGACCATAGGATGATGCGTGCATTCCTCTAACACTTATTTCTAAGCAATTCAGGCAATTATGTAAACACTTCAAATTTTAAGAAGATATTTTATATATTCAGTTGCCTTTAAAGAGATAATCACTATTTTTCAAAGGATAAAACTCTTATTTTTAAAACTTCACAGATTACATGATTCCATTTTTGCAAGGTGTCCAGAGTAGAACAAATCTGTAGAGATGGAAACTGGATTAGCAATTGTCTAGGGCTGGTGATGGGAAGAAGGTGAATGAATGGTGAGTGCTACAAGGTTCCTTTTTCAGATTTTGGACATGTTTTAAAATTAGCTTATGGAAATGATTTCACAGTTCTCTATACTAAAAAATAATTCAATTGTACACTGAAAACAGATGAATTTTATGGTGTATAGATTATATCTCAATAGCTTTTTTCTTATAATAGAGCTAACCTAGTTCAATTAGCTTTTCATTTTGACAAAAGCTTTGAGATTACATTTTTACTATGCCAGTCAACCACTCATATACCTAGTGAGCAGATCAATGGGCATCTACCAAGGTTTTATACTCTTCCAGGCACCACACTGACACCTGGATGTGGAAACATAGAAAAGACTATGATGTCTGTCTTCAAGAAATTTACAGTTTAGTGAAGGAGTCAGGTTTGTAAGAAGTACAGAGTACTGTACCCTAGGTAAAGTACTACATTATACTTTGCAGCACTTACATACTATACTTTCAGTGCTAAAATTTAGTTTAATGGAAGGCAATATAAAGCAGAAGAGAGGCTTGTAGTTCATAATTTGTAGGAGGAAGAGATTATGTTTTTCATGGCCAAGAGAGAAATGTAATTTTCAAAAAGACTTGTACTTTCTACATTTATGCTTACAATATTTTCCTTCATTCCTTTAACTGATTTATACATCAATTTAATAATATATTCCAGATAAGTTGATAGATATTAGGAGGTAGTCATCTACACAAAATGTACTATTCATCATGCAAATTCTGTATTTAACTCAGCTTGGGGAAGTTTCCTAGCCTTCTGAGGGGAGGTGATACCTGACCTTGCTCTTGGAGGATATGAAAATATCAGAAGGGAAGCTGAGTAGAAGATGGTACAGAAGCACAAACAGACAAAATATATTTGGAGCATTTTCTTCTTTCCATGTCTCCACACTGCTTGGTATAAATACTGCCTATGGAGGCTGACACCCTCTAGAATTTTAGTGTTTGACATAACAGCAATTTTTTAAATCTATCTCATATGATAGGGACACACCACATGGGTTCATTCAGAGACTTTGCAGCAATCCACCTGGCTTCCACTGTCAGCATAGGTGTTGATATTCAGCCCACACAGGGGAGAGTGAAAGTCCTGCTGAAATGTAGGAAACATAATTCACAGATAGGCAACTACTACCTAGCACCATCTAGCTATATTCCTAGAAGGGAGCATGACTTTTTGATAGTTCAGTTTCTAACATTTTCACATAAATGGTTTTATCTTTTACATCTCAAAGTATAACATTACACTTATGGGTAATTATCACTTTCATCAGTTTGCTCGAAAATCACATGAGTCTGTTGATAATGATCACAAAGCATGTTAGAATTATCTCGTGAGGAGACAAGCAAATATTCATTATTTGGAGAACCAGATGAGACTGGTTCAGGAGCAGTCAGTCTCTAGGGCCAGTCTCGAGGGGGGTCTGTTCCACCCCATAAAATGTGTATTCAATCTCAGTGATCCACAATTAACTTTTTTTATTTCTCTGTATTCCCGCAAGACCCAGTGAGTGACTCAGACCAATTTGAAGGCACTTAGTATCTTGAACTAGATCCTGATTGCCTAGAGTCTGGTTTTGCTTCCCAAGCTGTTGAACAGAACAAAATAGTTCTCAGAAGGGGAAGAACTTTTTACTGAGCCAAAAGTGTGTCTTTGGATCTAGCTCTCACACTTAGTTGTTTACATGTGGCCTCAAATACTCTTTCTCTTCCCTAACAAATATTCTAGCTCAGGTAAGGATGTAGCTCAGTAGTGGAACACTTGCATAGCATGTGTGTTACCCTAAATTTAGATTCCAGCACCACAAAACAAACAAAAATATTCTTTTAACTCTTCAACCCTTTTCTGCTGGTTAGGTTAGTATTTCTTTGGATTCTCAGCTGCCATTTTGCTCTGTTGCATCAAAATAGCCTTGATAATGCTTGGAAAAGAGTTCCCTGGTTTCGTTATCACTTTTACTCATAATTTTGCTCAAAGTCAGAGTAAGTGGAAGTGCTCTGCCCTTCACGGGGTACTCTTGTGAGAAATAAGCAGGCGGAAATTTGAACAAAAGCCTTGTCACTTCCTAATTAATGCTTTGGTAGTAGGAATGAATAAAGAGAGAAGGACTGATTTTTAGGCAGTGCCTGCAGACCATCACTTTCTTTCTTGTCTTTTTGTATTCTGGCACTTGAACCCAGGGCCTCATTCATGTTAAGTATGTAATCTTAACACTAACCACACCCACCTCCCACACACTTTTTTTGATATATCAAAATTATAATTTCTCTTTTACACTTGAATAAGGTATTCCTTACCTGATGATAGGGTAGGAGAAAAAGAAAGAAAAATATAGATAAAGTTCAAAAATAAGTCACAGTATTTAACCAATAAAATATTAAGGAAATATAAAATGATCACTTAACTTGTCTGGGGAAGTTAAATAGTAACTATAAAAGAGACTCAGTATTTGTTGAGTCTTCCACTTTATTCTTCTAATTACTGAACTGTAAAACAATTTTATCCCCAATGAGATGATTTTATCTCCTGCCTGTAGAATTCCAAGCACTCTTTGACAGTTTATGAACATCTGATTCAACCACTAGAAGTAGGCATTATTGTCTGCATTTTAAAGATGCTCATTAGTTTTCTAGAGCATCCCTAACCTCAGAATACCACAGAGTAGGATATTTACTTAACATGACTGTTTTCTCACAGTGCTAGAGTCGTCAGCCACTAGGCATGTAAATGAGAAAAACTTTGGGTCTGCTTCCATCCCACCCACTGTTTTTCCAAAACTACTTTAAGGGATGTATTATTTTATGTAGCAATACAAGACTAGCACACATTTTAGCATGTAGAAAAATGGTGCTGTCTTTAATGGATCTTTAAATAAATACCACTGACTTCTGGACTCAAAGATGGCAGAAACTGAGAGCACTGGAAAGAACATTCCTGAAAGTCTCGAGGGTCTCAAGCAGAACGTGGGTGGAAGCCCCAAAGGGCGAATGTTAGCAGGACTGAAGCACCCTCAGTTGACTGCTGTTAGAGCCTGAGGGAAAAAGAAGCAAAAGTGATGGGAAGCTTTGGAAAGAAGATCTTGGAATGCAGGGGCTGAATGTGTGGCAGTTCTGTCCCTTACCCAGTCTATCATAGCTATCCTGTCTCTCACATCGTGGGCATATTCAGAGCAAATGAGGAGATTCTAGTTCAGGGTGATTTAGGTTGAGAAATGGGACTCAGAGAGATCTACCCCAGAAACTGCATTTCTACTCTGCACGTGAATATGATGTCAGTGGAATATTTTGAATTTCAAATTCAAGTTAGCATGAGATGAAGACTTGGGTTCTTCTAGGAGGAGTTCCATAGCAGTAAATAATTGGATCAGAATTTTTATTTACCATGTTTTTCATATAATTTTTATTAGAAATTCTAGGAAGCATTAGAAAAATGTTTAATATTATTACTGGTAGATGAGATGATCCAGAGATATTGTCAGGATCATTGATAGCACTGCATGATAATTTAATAGCAAATACATTGTAGAAGTAGAGTGCAACTTGGGAATGTCACAGAAGATTTAACAAAAAAAAAATGTTTTGAATTTATTTTCAATAGTGGCTTATGATAGTAACTCACACATTTTAGCATGATAGTAACTCAAATGGTTTTGGGAAAGAAGAAACTTAAAGGCTTTTTCTTATCATTCGTTATAATTTAGACTCCACAAATACGTATTGTGCAAAGGACACTGCTTCATTCTTTAAATATTGATAGAAAAGCACTAGTCGAAAGTAATTATTGTCTCTGCTAATGTGGCTCTTTGAACTTGTAAGGCACATTCGGGAAAACCAAATCAATCTCGGAATTGTTAGATCTTAGCTGTGTGGGAACAGCTACAACCATGCAAAAGAAAATAAAGTGGGGTGAACATTCAGTCCTTGTCCACCTGGAGGGGTGACTGTTTTCCCACCCTGCATTTTAGAAAATAGCAGAATACTGAGTTGGGAAAGGGTGGTGTCTTGTGCTCATTGGACCTTCTCATCATCCTTTTATTTCTGGAGATCTGATACAATATGCCCATATTCATTTTTATTTTAGTAATTTGAATCTTCTTTCTTTTTTCTTAGTCTACCTAGCTAAAAGCTTGTCGATTTAGCAGAGTTTTTCCAAAGAAGTTAACTTTTGACTTCATTGATTTTCTCTAATTTTTTATTGTTTATTCTGTTTTAGGCTTTACTATTTTTTCTCTCATTCTGGCATTGGACTTGGTTTATTTATTTCTAGTTCCTTAAAGCTAGGCTGTTTATGGAGGTATGTTTTTGATGTAAGTATAAATAGCTATAAATTATCCCCTTAACGTTGTTTTTACTTCATCACATAAGCTTAGGTATGTTATGATTTTGTATTCATTCTTCTCTTACCATTTTCTTTTTGATTATCTTGTTGATCGTTGTTTAAGAGCATGTTCTTTAATTGTCACATATTTTTGAATTTTCCAATGTTTTCCTTTCCTTGATCTCTAACTTTATCTTGTAGTCAGAGAAAGTACTTTGTGTAATATCTCCTTTTAAATTTGTGGAGATTATTTGAAACCTCACATATGGTCTGCCCTAGAAAATGTCTCATATGCACCTGAGCAAAATGTGAATTCTGCTGTTGTTAGATGACTTTCTGTGTGTGACTATTACATCCAGCTCTTATTCTGAGTTGTCTAAGCATTACAATAATTCACATGGCTTCCGTCTGTTATTTAGAGTGGGGTGTTAAAGCCACCAATGTTCCCCCTTCAATTCTCCCATCCAAGTACTAACCAGGCCCGACCCTGCTTAGCTTCCGAGATCAGACAAGATCGGGCACGTTCAGAGTGGTATGGCCATAGACTCCCCCTTCAATTCTGACAGTTTCAGCTTCCTATATTTTGATGATCTATTATTAGGAACATAAATGTTTGTAAGTTTGCTATCTTCTTTCTGTAATGAATCTTTTATTCATGCATATTGTCTCTTGTCTTTCATAACTTCTAATCTTTAAAGTCTGTTTTGTCTGATATTAGTACAGCTACCCCAGCTCTCACTTTATTACTATTTATATGAAAGATTCATTTGCTACCTCTCATTTTCAGTCCACTTACGTCTTTAGATATAAAATGAGGTCTTTGTCCAGCTCATATAGTTGGCTCATATTTACTTATCCATTCTGCCAATTCTTATCTTTTAACAAGAGTTTAATCCATTTATATTTAAAGTAATTACAGATGATCCTTGACTTACAATGTAGTTATATCCCCATAAGCCTACTGTAAATTAAAAATATAGTAAGTGAAAATATATTCAATATACCTACACAGCTGGACATCGTACCTTTGTAATATAGTATATTGTAAAATATCAGTTCTTTGCTCTTGCTGAGTGAAATTTAGGACTCACTGCCACCTGGCATTTTACTGTATATTACTAGCTTGGTGAAAATCCAAACCCTGAAATATTGTTTTATCACTTGTATATTACCTTTAAATCATTATAATTTCAAAAGATCACAACTCAAACTGTTATAATTTGAAGATCATCTGTACTCATAAGTCTGTTACAGCTTTTAAACCCTCATTTCTGCATTTACTGTCTTCTGAAATATTCTGATTCCTCACTCATTTCCTTTTGTGTATATTTTTCTGCTTTCTTTTGTTGTTATCCTGGGGGAAATCACACTTAACATTTTAAAGTTATACAGTCTAATTTGAAGTTATAGTCATTTAATTTTAATAACACAAAAAAACTTTGTTGCTTTGATAAGTTTATCCCTCCCTGTTTAAATTGTTAAAGTCACTAAATTAAACTTTTGTATACTATGTGACCCACAATATAATGATTATAGTGCAATAGATCTCTAAATTATGTCGAAAATAAGGGGCCAGGGATTTAGCTCAGTGGTTCTGGCACTTGTCTTGCAAGTGCAAGGGCCTGGGTTTGATCCCCAGTAAACATACAACAATGCCAGCGTGGAGACTCACACCCACCAGCAATCAATACCACATACCACAGTACCAGGTGAAGTGGCTCACGCCTGTAATCCCAGCACTTGGGAGGCAGAGGCGGGAGGATTGCTGTGAGTTTGAAGCTCACTTGGGCAACATAGTGGGCTCAGGGACAGCCTGAACTACAAAATGAGATGCAGTCTCAAATAAGTAAATAGAGAATAAAATGTGACATTTTAACCTAAAGTTACAATAATACTAGGTTTTAGACTAATTGTTATTTTTTAAAATATATTGGTCTCTTAAAGCATGTAGAAAATAGAATGTAGCTACCTACCACTGTTACAATAATACTAGCTTTTATAACTACTTATTATTTACTTATATAAGGTCCTTTATTTCTTCATGCATCTTCAAGTTACTATCTAAGGTCCTTCCACTTTGATCTGAGGACTTCTTTTCCTATTTGAGGAGTTTGCGGCCACATTACTCCATGTACTCACTCTTCTCCCGTTTCTCTTCTCAGTGTGAGACTCCAACAACCCAAAAGGACACAAGTCCAAATGACACTGGTCCTTTAGTCTGTTCACTTGTCTTCAGAAATCTGCTCTTCAGACCTAATTACTCTATTGTCCTTTCTTTCAATTCATCCATTCTTTTTTCTACCTCCTCTATCCTTCTTTGAATAAACTTTTCACTTCAGTTTATTTCTATCTCAAAATGTCTTTTTAGATTCATTTTAGGTTTTGCATCTCTTTATTGATATTTTCACTTTATTCGTGTGTCCTTTTCTGTATCTGGTTGTTTATTGAATTGTTTCAACATCATTAATGCATTTGTCTTGAAATCTTTTTCTAGTAAAGATCTTATTTAAAACAGTTCTCAGAGATTTACCTTTTCCTCTAAAGAGAGCATATTTTTTTTTCTTTCTGTACCTTGTGAAATTTTTAAAACTTCAACATTTGCATCTAACAATTTGATAATCAGATCCTTCCCCTTCCGCAGGATTTGCTGCCATGTGTTTCTTCTTTTGTTGTCATAGGCCATCACTTTAGCCAGCAGGGGAAGGGCTTGCCGTGAGGGAGGCGGCGCAGCAACAACTGCTGCCGCTTTGCCTAGTGGTAAACAGCAATCCGGTGTCAGAACACTGAACCCTCATGTTTGGATCACAGGGTCACCTTCAGCCACCTTGGTTCCCACAAGCTGTGTGTGAGCTGCTGCGGGGACAGGAGCCCAGCTTGCCATGGAGCTGAAGAGCCGGCAGTAAATGGCTCCTACTGTGAGAAGAGTTGAATAAACTGGTCTGAAATGGACTTACTGCCCATGCCTTCCTCTTCACGACTATCAATAGACTCCAGTGTTCCTCAGTAGTCACACCAGACAGATTGTGCCAGTAGAGTTCAGTGGGGAGATATATTTCACATAATTCCTGTTCTGCTGTCTTCTGATGATTGTCTCTTGTTTTAACACATTATTTCTCAAGCACTAACAAAGTATTCTGAAAATGATGTCCTGCTTACATGTCCCTTTTCTCTTATGTCTGGCAGAGAGGTAACCTTGAGTCAGCTTTGTGAAGCTGGCAGCATTTCTTTCTGTTCATGAGGTCATTGTCATTATGACTGGCCAGAACAATACCATACTGGGGTCTGTGTGAAGTAAGAGTTATTTCTCAGTCCACAGAATCTGGAGCACAGAAAAGAATCTATTTATCTCACAGCTTGTCTCACAACAGGGTATCTGGTTCTTAATTTCCATTTTTTTAAATTCCAAATTAGTTGTTTTAGAGGTATCGATCCTGTTCCTGCTAACGGTCATCCCTGACCACTTCGGGTGTCCCCAGGTAAACACTGATTATCAAAGATCAAATTCTCAGTGCAAAGACAAAATAAAACCAGAACACTTGCTACCTGGAAGTTTTGCTGACGTGTTTGATATATTAGCCACTCAAGCCTACTCTCATGGAAACTTTTTTTTTAATTGAGTTTATTGGTACATTTTAAGTATACATTATTTTCATGTGCGTCATTGAGAATTTGTACCTGTACATGGTAGACCTTGATTCTCATTTTCCCCCTTCCTCTGTCCTCCTTCTACCCTTCTACCCCTCCCCCCATATATGTAAGCTTTGTTTCTGTTTCTCCCTTTTTTCTTCAAATTTTTTCTTGCCCTTATATGATTTCCCCTGCCCACCCCACTGCCCCCCACCAGTTCCCTTTCCCCTTTGGAGATTTTCTTCCTATTTCACAATTCCTATCATATATATTTGGGCCTCATTTACACCTTAGTTTCTCACACTAGAGAAACAATATGCTATTTACACATGTGTCCTATTTATTTCATTTATGAGTATGGCCTTAATGTGCATCTAATTTATCATTATTTATGGCTGAGTAATAGTCCATTTTACTAAAAAACATATCTTTATCCAGTCTATCGTTGATAGGCCTTTGAATTGTTTCCAAGATTTAGCTATTACAAACTATGCTGTTATAAACATGGGTGCACATGTGTCATTGTGATAGTATGCTATTAATTCTTTTGTGAATGTACCAAGCAGTGAAATAGAAACATCTAATCTTAGTTTTTTGAAGAGTCTCACACTGATTTCCACAGTGGTTACACCAGTCTACATTCCCACTAACTGTGGCAGAGGTTTCCTTTCTCTTCATAGCAGGGTAACATTTGTAACTGGTTGATTTCTTGATAGCAGCCATTCTTTCTGTGATGAGATGGAATCTCAGTATTGTACAAAACTTTTTTGATAGGTATGAACTACTATAATGGTTACTTCCAGCTGTTACTAATCTTAGCTTCACTCCAATCTTGCTTCACCTTCTTTATTACCAACCAGACCTACCCCTTCATGCCACTAAGACGTTTCATTTGTCTCTTCAGTAAACCACTTTTATACACCTACACTTTAGTATTTAAAAGGTACTATGTAAGTACTTGTGGACTGAATGACTAACAGAATGAATCAGTGAGTGAATACAATGTGTTTCATACTAGGAAGCACTGTGAACACTCAAGAAGTAGTTACTGATGTCAGCATTCTCCCCTCAGTGATTTAGTAAGTATTTAAACCGAACCCTGATTTATGCCAGTGATAGAAACTACAAATACAGATTCAAAGATTACATTGATCCTTATCTCAGGACTATTCTACTTGGGAATATGCATGCACCCAAGTAATGACATTTCAATGAAGCAGATACAAAGATTTTCAAAAATATTAAGAGAACAAAAAAAGTGAAGAACAGTACCTACCCAAGGCTGAGAAAACTACAAGAGAACTTCACGAAGCTGTTGAGCCCTGACTGCTGCACAAGATGGGAGAAACTGAGCAAATGATGTTCAGCAAGCTGAAGGAGCAAACTCCAGTATCTCTGGATACCAGATGGCTGCCCTTCACAAAAGCAGAAGTGCAGTAAATGATGTGATGAGCTCAGGGAGCGGTAAGTATTTTCAATTTGCCAAACATAACGTTCAGAGGAAGAGGTGAGGAGACTGTACCAGAGAGCATGGGGAGAACTGTGGAACAGAAGAAAAGGCACCAGGCTCAGTCTTTTAGGTTGGTACGTTCCAAACTCATCAGAGGACAAATGCATCATTTTTTCTGCTTTTGAGTGTTTTTATAGTTTTCTTTTTTCTGACCTTAAAATGTTGTGAAAAGAATTTCATGGGTTGTATGGTTTGTTAGAACTTGCATTAAAAATAAATAGTATTAAATGTTCTACGTTGAAGTATTTAAAATGATACCACTTCTTACTCTGCATGCTTTGGGAATATTCATTTCAGTCATAAGGGACCCCATGAATAATGGTCTGCATGAGAGAGAACAGTCTGGCACTAATGCAGAAAATGGATTTGAGGACAGTAAGGCTGATGTCAAGCAGACCAGTCAAGGAGCTCTTGTAGTTACACCTGCAAGATATTACAAGGGCCTAGATGAGGACACTGCAGATGGATACTGCTTCAAGCACTTGCCACGTGCCAAAGAACAGTGTGCTATTAGGGATTTATCATTGACATGGCTTATGAAATGATTACCCCTGTAATGCTTATGTGCTAATGGGCAAAGGAGCCAGGCAAAAAGCAAGAAAATGAAGATAAGCAGTATCAAGAGAATATCAGAAAGTGAGTGAGAGAAGGAGGTAGGGACTGTGAGGGGTGCATGGGTAAGGGCTGGAGACTATCATTACTTAAATTAGGATCAGAAGAGCCCTCTCCTCTCCAAGGAGATGAGGTTTGTGCTGTGATCTTCAGATGACCAAGAGCCAACCATGAGTAAGGACAAACCAAGTAATTAGATTTCAGAAATATTTTGAAGATCAGATGCCAAGGATACTGACAAGAGAAATAAATGAGTCAAGAATTGCCTGATTTTAAATTTATATGAGATCTTCAGATCCCTGTGATTAATGTAACTGGGCCCCCTTTCAAGTCCTGTATAACCTGACCTCACTTTTGTGTAAATTTTGTTAGCTTGATTTCTCCATTTGTAAGGTGTATGAATATTTCAGGTAGATTTTCTGAATTACTATCTATCATCCTTTAACGTAATGCCAAAAATCCTCATCTGAAATGTCTCCATATTTTTATTGACACATGGAATAATGGCCCATTCCATGATCAAGTGCATCCTGCTATTATCCATGTAAAGTAGTCTTTTAAAAACCATGAACTGGTGAATTTAAATGAAACCTTGTGACCAAAATGTCTGCTGATATCTCAAATAAATTTATAAAAGCCCTAAGGGTTTGTTTAATGCAATATTATGCTAAACATATTCAGTATTATGTTGGAGTGATGGCTTCCTTTAGCAGTGTTGGAGACTGCATACAAGAAACATTTAATTATGAATGCCATAATTTGCTCAATTGATGTCTCCTTTTTATCTGCAAACCATAGATAATCTTTCCAAAATAACTGTAACCAGGAAAATAATATTTTAAATGAAAGAATAAAAGTGAATTCTCTTGACATAAACCAAACACTTCATAGTCAAAACTAACTTCTCTGATGGCAAATAGCATCTCTTAAATTCAGGGTGCAAAGGAATCATCTGTTCACTTAGAAGCTATTTCCAAGGTAAGAATTGGATGATACATTTTTTATAAATGACTTGGGGGTTTTATTTTCACTGGGAAGTTGATATTAAAATAACGTTAAAATTATTCATTTGTGCATTTTTAATGTTTTTTTAGCAAGCCATTACCTAACATAACCAAGAGCACTTGACTTTATGTAGAATGAATTAATAAAGAGTGCAAATTACATTCTCTTTCCCAAGCTAGATTTACTTCAGATGCAGAATTCATTGTCTCAAATAAAATCCCCTAATGGAAAAGATAATGAACACGGTTAAGAGTTTGAAATTTTGATCCTCTTTTCATTCCTGAAGTTTACCCTCTTCAATGTTTTTACTACTTATATCTAAAACTAAACAGTGATTTTTTTTTTTTTTTACATGTAGAATCAAAAAATAGAACTAAACTTTTCTATTCGATTTCTCACTTTATATCACCACCAGACTGTGGGTCATTTTATGACCATTGTCTTTGTCGACAACTTTTCAAGTTCAGAGTCAGGCAGTGAATACCCAGGGGGGCTGAATGGAGGAGAAGTCTGTGTAATGACTGTCGCAGGAAGGCCGGGGTGACACAGACACAGCGGCTAAATCACTTGCCTGAAGCGGTGATGGAACTGACAATTTACCTAGTTTGATTTTTGTTCAGCCAAGATCCGTTTCCTCTGACAAAAAAAAGGGGGAGCGAGATCTAACCAGGCGTAAGCAACTACTCAACAGCTCAGAGCTTCATGTTTCTCTTATCAAACTTCATAATGCTTCGTAGTTCTGCTCTGAATTCTAGTGCCGTTAAGAAAAACCAAGTTAATTTTTTTTATATATAAATACTGAGATTGCTATCTGGGGAGAGTCTCCATCATTGCTTTAAAATATACATCTCTCAGCTTTTAAAGATTGACATAGACAGCTCTTAAGAACAAGCAGGAGTTGCTTTTTATGTTTCAGTGGCTAATTTCTCAAGTCCATTGATCCTGTGTACATAAGCTAGGAATATAACACCAGGATGGTACCTGGATTTTGACTGAAAGAGTTGTAATTCTAGCATGAGAGAACTTGAATTTCAGTGCATTTCTGCAGATGATGCGGGGAATGTATTACATACGCTCCCCCTAAACTTTGCAGCCAACTTTTGCAACATTACTTTCTTTAATTCCCTTCATGCCCTGCTCCATAAGTCAAGCTACTGTGCAGTTTTCCCGCCTGTGTCCTCCTCGCCCCACGTCTTTCATGTGTGTTTCTTCTGCTTGTAATTGCTGTATCTCTCTTGTTCACTTTGCCTAAATCCTACCTATTCTCAGTATTGCATCACTCTTTCTACATAGAATTTATTTCACAGTCCTCTGTATCTCAAAACTCTTGTGCATTTGGAGTACGTTTCCTAATTATAAGTTCTTCAGGAGGATGGCTTGTGTTTGATTAATATTTGTATCCTAGTGCCTCGAATTAAAGAATCGATGGATGAATAAGGAATCTTTGTTTTCATGGTAGAAAATGACAGAAATTGCACCACAGATTATCTTGAGTATTACATCAAATTATGCATTATAAATAAATATCTTCTGTAAGCAAAATTGTTATAAAAAGATAGAGTATTTTCATATTAAAAGAGGTACCAAAACAGTACTGATTTATTTCTAACATACACTCAAAAGAGAACATATATTTTCAGAATAAGTGTTTCTCTATGCTAGAATCTTTGTTTTTATATTGATAAAACAGGGGAGACTGTACCACAGAAAAGGGTAGGATGTTTTATAATTTTATAAAAGGACCTAAGACAGTACTGACTTGTTTCCAACATAGTCAAGAAAGAAAATATGTATGAAGAATAGTTATTCCTCTTTTTTGTGTGTCAGACATAAGACATAACTTTGACAGGAACATTATATGGAAGATTTATTGCATAAACAGTTAAACACCACTCTTCCATCTCTGAATCATTCAGATCAAATTGGTCTGGATTTGTTCCCGAGTGTGATGACCTGATTTGAATAATGAGCTCTGCTTTAAATCTGAATCGATGAAGACACAGGGCTCCTAGTAGTTGCCCTCAAGCCCCCTGCTTGTGCATGACATTCTGATGATAACTTAAAGTTCTAGTGAAGTTCGGAGAGAATGTGTCAAAGGTGATTGTTTTAAAGGCACTTGGGGAGGAGAGTGGACCAGTAATTTGCCAAACCTATGGGCAAGGTCTGTTGCTCTGCATTCTAGCAAGCTTCTGGAGCACAGAGCCTAGGATAGTGCCCAGCAATTAACAGACATCCTGTAAGGAGTGGGAATGAATGGAGATGGAATAGGACTCATGGTTTTGGATATTCTATTCAATATAAGAGACAATCAGCAGAAGATTAAAATGTCAACAACTAAGTCTGTTTTTTTTTTCTTCCTCAATTAACTACTAACCATATGATTCTGCATTTGGTAGTAGTGTTGGAAATACAGCAGACCTGCTGGGTGACCAATTATGAGGTACAGAGATGCCTTCTGAATATGTGCTGCTCTCCACTCTGCCAAGGCTGTTTGATTGCTCTCCAAGCTAAGAAAACAGCACAATGTCGCCGGTAAGAACACAGCCTCTAGAATCAGGCTGAGCAAGGACTGAGCACTGACGATTCTCCTACCTAGCTGTGTTAGTTGAGCGAGTCATTTAACTTCTCTAGCTTTGCTCATCATCTGTAAAATGGATGCTGTTATAAGACTTAACTAAGGTAATGAACACAAAGTTCTGAATACAATGTTTGGTTTATGATAAATGACCAGTTAATGTCAGCCATCACTTTTTGAATCTCAAGAGTCCTTACAAGGTGACTAATCTACCAATTTCTCCTATTTAGATCATTTAAATCCTGTAAGCCCCAGCTTCCTTATGTTTAAATTGAGAATAGTAACACCAACATCACAAGAATGTTACATGTGAGGGAATATTATAGAATTTCATGAAAAAATGAAGCATTAAAAGAATTACTGGAGATTTCTTGAAAAAACAGAAAGTTGAACGTATTACTTCATCTCACCTCCTTCTACATTTCCTCACAAGTGACCATCAGATATAAACATCAGAAGTAAAACCTACATCAGCATGGAAAATTAGTGATGGATGACATCAATATGCCAGTTATTCCAGGAGTTTCTGCAAAATGAAATGAAAAATGAACTGGATTGAAGATATTGATTTCCCACATGTGGGGAAGTAACTTGCCAAAGTACCTGATGAAAACTGAGAAGGTGAAGAGTGGGAGGTCGAGAAATAACAAGCGGACAGTGTGGGAGTGCCCTGGCCCACCAGTCCCACTGGGAAGCACAGCAGCGGCCGGAAAGCAGCAAGAAGGGACTGTGACCGGCTCACCAGCTGACACGGAGGGGAGACATTGTCACAGCTGGCTCTAATGAGGACAACCGTGACAAGGAAAGAATGAGGACGCTGCCCCACTTACCTCCTGGCTGCTCACTCAGATACAAAAAGAAGCATTAGAACTGAGACAAACCTTTCTTGTAACTGCCTTTCATTCTGGTCCTGGCCTAACTTATGCATGTGGAGCCAGCGATTCTCAGTTAGTGTGCATCCAAGTCATATGCGGGGCTTGCTAAAACATAAACTTCTGGGCCAACCCCCAGCCATTCAGAGCAGTGCCCCCAGTTTGCATTTCTGCTAAGTATCTTGGAGCTGTTAATACTGCAAGTGACCCTGGGAAAACCACTGCTCGACCCTGTTCAGTACTATCCTTTATTGTAGGCACTACTACATGTGATTGCTTAAAATAAAATATTAAGTTGATAAAATTAAATTAAAATCAAATATTCAGTTCTTGATTTGTACCAGGTACTTTTCAAACTCACAGCAGCCCTGTGTTGCGAGTGGCTAATGCAGTAGAAGTCACAGATGTAGAACATTTCCGTCTTCACAGAATACTCTGTGAGGACAGCGCTACCCTACTGGGTGGCTCCCCTCTAAGCAAGCAGGGTGCACTTAAGTGACCAGGCCACCACCAGGCACCTGTGGGGTGCACATTTGTATTATTTGGCAACAAATCCTCAAGGCTGTGTGATATGGCAGAGCTGGCTGTAAATCTGAGCAGGTTGTTTTTCTCCCTTCATGTGGATCCTACAGGTGAGAAGAAGGACTCCTTCAGTCTCTGATAGAACTCATTTCAGTTCCCCAACACAGACAAACTACACACCTGTGTGCCAGAAGGAACACTGGGAGAAGAGCTGGGTACGCTAAACAGTGCCTTGAGATGGGAGTGTTATCCGCAGCAGTCAAAGTAGTGCCGTCCGATAAAGTAAAATTATCCTCAGTGGAAGGTTTTTAAAACACTACTGTCACATGGATCTCAGCAGTTTTTAGTATACTAAGACTATGTAAAATCAGAATAAGCAGTTATGGAGAACTAGAATGTAAAATAATAAGGGCTTCATGTAGTTGAATAACATTTATGTCAAATTCAAAACTGTACTGAGGGCAAAAGTGTATTGGATCATGAACAATCCAAGTCAGTAAAATAAAAGATTAATTTAAGACACTCAGTAGGTGGAAGATGTATATAAATAAAACAAGTTATGAGAGAAAAAATAAGTATAGAGGAAAGAGACAAGAAATGCAATACGGATATAACAGGAGTTTTACAAAAAAGAGAATAATAGTGAAGAAAAAGTATTGATGAAAGCAAATAGAAAACTTTCATTTTTTCACTATAGCTAAAAGATATCTTGAATAATCACAGATTTATTGAATTATGCAAAATTCCTAAAAGAAATAAACTTACTAGGATAATTTAAATTTTTGTAGTTTTGAAGATAAGAGAAAGCATCTAGACAAAATAACATAACAAAGCAGATTACTTAAAAAGAAATAAAATTTACCTGATATCAGACAATTTTTCACCCCTAAGGACCCAGAATACATTGGTGAAATTACTAGAATGCTCAAGGAAATAGATTAAGACTCAAAATACAGAATTATATGCTTAGTCACGGTGTGAAAAATGACAGTATATAAGTCATTTCCAGGTACATATTTTAGAATAGAACATACTGTCTGAAATAATCATTCAAAGATATTTCAGTTGATCAAGGGATGAGTAATGAAATTCTGAAGAATGAGCGAGAAAAAATTAGCATAAAAGATTGTTACATAAAATGAAAGTTATAAGACATCAAATGTGTTTTCACATGATTCTCAATATGGCTGTAGAACTTGACATAAATTTAAAAAGTTAAAAGAGAGACATAATATGTGGTATCACATAGCATGAACATCTTATGTAAAACCCCAGATTACTTTAATAGAAATTGGTAAGTGGGCCAGGGAGTTAGCTCAGTGGTTCCGGCACCTGTCTTGCAAGTGCAAGGGCCTGGGTTCAATTCCCCAGTAACCACATACAATACCGGGTGTGGAGACTCACGCCCAGCAGCAACCAGTACCACATACCACAGTGCCGGACGTGGTGGCTCAGGCCTGTAATCCCAGCACTCGGGAGGCAGAGGCAGGAGGATTGCTGTGATGTGAGTTTGAGGCTGAGCTCAGGGCCAGCCTGAACTACAAAGCAAGAACCTGTCTCAAAAAAAAAAAAAAAAGAAAGAAAGAAATTGGTAAGTGATCTGGCCATGGATGAGGAATTTAGGGAAGAGAGATAATAAATAGATTAATTTTCTCATCTTAGAAATACAGCTAGTTCAACAATGAAGAGCCTGAGTGTCCTGTTCTGATGCTGCCATTTACCAGCACCTCAGATAAAATGGATTGCTCCATCTGCCAACCAACCAGGAGCTGTGTAACCCAGGGTGGTTACTTAACACCCACACATTAGGCTCCTCCCTCACGGCGGTGCTGGAGTTGGGTAGGTATAAAATCAGCTACTTTACATAAAAAATACTTCGCACTAGTGGAACTCAGTGAACACTGGCTATTGACTCAAAAATGGTAAAATCAAAAGATGTTCTTGAGATCAAGGAAACAAGTTTGAAGATCACCTTTGTAACATATTTAATTGAGATAAATTATACGTACATTGATAAGATAAAAATACATTTGAAAATGTTAATAACAATTATTGCTAGGTGTTGAAACTATTTTCACTCATAATTGTAAAGAATATCATTATGAAATCAGAAGTTATTTTATTTTAAACAACTTAGTTAACCAATGTCAACATTTAAGTGTCTGTTACTCTAAAACTTTTCTTAACAGGTATAAATATCTATTGTATTCATTCATTCATTTAAAAAGAATTTATTGGTGACTATGTTCCAGGCTATGTACTGATCCCTGTCCACAACTGTGAAAAGAAAGGGGGTGAAAATCACTATCTTCCCCGGATATCCTGAATATATAAAATATATAATTAGGAAAGAATAACATAAATAAGTAAAATATATATTTTCATAGAGAGGTGGCATAGAGAAAATGTGAAGCAAGTAAAAGATTGGCAGCCGCTTCTTTAAATAGGGTAACCCCTGAAAACCCCTTTGAGAAAATTATGAAATAAGCTCTCACTAAGACATCTGAAAATGTGGAGGATTATGTGACTTTCAGAGAGGAAAGAGTTCAGGCAAAGGGAGCTACAAGTACAACGTAATGACCAGAAGAATGGCTAAAGATGGAGGACGTGCAGGAAATGATGTGGCTAGATGTAAGCACGGGGAGAGAGTGCTTGGAAAGTACTTGGAGGGTCTTATGTTAGAGGGTGGGAGCAGAATATATTAAAGTTTAGATTACATCTGACCTCATCAACTATTAAGAGAGTTGTCCTTTACTCAGGGTTGACTGAGATGCTAGAAAAGACTTTTTGCAGAGGAGCACCGTGATTTAACCTGCCCTTGCCGGGATGACTGGCTTTGTGATGAGAGTTGTCTCAAAAGGTATCAAAGTAGAAAGAAGCTGGAAAAGCAGTTAGGAAGTTACTGCAACCATCCAGGGAAAAAGTAATGGTTAAGAAATATTTGAGGAACTGGGGATTTAGCTCAGTGATTCCGGTGCCTGCCTGCCTGCCTTGCAATTGCAAAGGCCCAGGTTCAAGCCCGGTAACTACTTACAACAATGCTGGGCGTGGAGACTCATGACCACCATCAATCAGTACCACAAGGCACACTGTGGAGCATGGTGGCTCATGCCTGTGATCCCAGCACTCAGGAGGCAGAGGCAGGAGGATTGCTGTGATGTGTGTTTGAGACTGAACTCAGTGCCAGCCTGAACTACAAAGCAAGACCCTGTCTCAATAAAAAATAAATAAATAAATAAATAAATATTTCAGATTCACTAGAGCTGTACTTCAGAGACAGCCACTTGGATTCACTGTATGATTTGTTAGGGACATCAGAGTAAAATGAATGTAAGGATGACTCCAAAACAGCTAGATATTTAAATCTGGAATTCAGGGATGAAAATCTGATTAAAAGTATAAATTTTGGAGTTTTCATTGCTTCTATGACATTTTAAGCCTTGAGACTGGGTGAGGACACCAAAAGAATCAATGTAAATAGAAAAGGAAAGAGATCCACGTATGAAAAGCCTAAGGACACTTACATATTTACATTTTGGAGACATGAAAAATAATTAGCAAAAGAGAAAGCAAAGGAAAGATTGCATGGTGAGATGACAACAGAAGATTGTGGTGGATTTAGAATTAAATAAAAATAGTCCAGGGCGGTGGAGTGATAATCTATAGGATCCGGCTGATCAAGCAAGACGCAGATTCGGAACGTACACTTTAGCGATGTGTAAACTCTGACGATATTGCTGAGGGACGTTTCGGCGGAGGGTTATGGAACAGCAGCGTGTTTGGAGTACATCTGCTGGAGTATGAGGGAAATTAGAATTAGCTTCCCCTTTGCAGAGCTACAACACTGATTTCCATATTTTCTTACTGTAAGTTAATATTTCTCTTCCTGTGTTAAAGTGGTGGAAATTGCACTTCGATTGCATTTTCTTTCTTTCTTTTTTCTATCCATGGAAAATCACTTGATGCCCCCAACCTGAAAATTGCTATGAAGTATTTGGCTAAATGAATAGGCCATTTACCAGCACCTCAGATAAAATGGATTGCTCCATCTGCCAAGATCACAAGAGACCAAAGCAAACATATAGATCCTTTAGTTAGCTCTTTGGGTGTTATTTTTTGTGATGTCTTCTCTAATGCGTTGAGTGGTCATGTGAAAGATAACAATAAGTGATAATTTCCTAAAGTAACTTCTATACATTGAAAGCACCTTTGGTTCTGTCTGGCTCAAACAGAAACATTAAGAGAGTGAAGCGTTATTCACTGTTGCTAGGGATACAGCTCCTCTATAAGGTACTTTTATTTTACATTTAGTATTCTTACCATGGCAACAGCAGTGTTGATATAAAGCATAAATAACTAGATGTAAATTATCTTTAACATTTTTAATATTTTCTGCAATGTTTCTTGTTAATAGGATTACACTTTTGATGACTCTCTTACTCTTTTGAGTTGACACCTTTTGTTAGATGCATGTAAGAAAAATTTAGCCTGTTCATAACTTATAAGAATAGAAAATTCACAGTATACATTTGAATATATTAAATACCCAGAGCTTTATTGAAGATATTTAGATGATTTTGAGTTTAATTCAAGGTATATCTTTTTAAAGTTCAGTTGAGATTGGTTATTAATTTTAGAGTAATTGGAAATGAACTTAGAAAAATGATTTCTATCTTTTTCATACTGCAAATTACATTTATTTAACAATGATAGATCTACCTGTTTTGTTTGTTTCTCTCATTTCTCCATAGCAGCTCTGTTTTTCACATTTATAACCAGTTAGCACAGGACAAAAAAAGAAAGTTTTCCAAATAAGTTGAATTGAAGGACCAGTGATCTTGAAAACAACAGATGTAAGTTAAAGGGCACTTTCTCTCTTCCCCAAATACCATCTCTTCTGTTTGGGCAAATACATGGTTACAGTGCGGCAGTATTACAAAGAAATACATTTTGGTGGGAGAAAACAAAACTCTTTGGTTCCAAATGTAGTTACTCACTACAGGCCATTTATTCATCTGGCTGTAGGCGATGGGAATTACTGGCAGGACAGGACTCTCTTTGAAATCTCTTTCTCGAGGGGAGTCAGAGATGGATGAGAAACTGCCCCTGGGAGCTTGTCTCATAGGCGAGGAACAAAGAGGTCCGTGGTGGCGGGGAGGGCAGGAAGGGCGCGTGGGGAGGGCAGGAAGGGCGCGTGGGGAGGGCCAGAGCAGCTCGCTTCCTCTGCTGCCACAGGAGCTCCTTTCAATGCAAAGCGCACGCCAAGGCGGATCCGGCACACTACCAAAAAGATACAATAACTCAGTAATGCGTCTGCCCAGGCAGCGGAGCAGCTGGAAATGAGGGAGCTTGGAGATTTGCTGTAAACGGTGGGGAAATTGGCTGATAGCCTCTCTCCTCTACTGAGCAAAGGGTGCAAGAGAAAGGATTATAAAGGTTTGAAATCAGAGCCGAACTGCATGGTCTGTGCTGGTCCAGGAGCTGTCAGAACTCCAGCATTTTCCAGCTTCTGCACTCAACGATGAGCTTGGCAGCTGTGGGACTAATAGAGCAGAAAGCAGCGGAGCTTACCTGAATGCATTTTAGCAAGGCACCTATTGATCTCAAGTTGTTACAGGAAGGAATTTTATTACAGGAGGTTTTATCTGATGCCTTTCAGCATCGAGGCAGAGCAACTATCTCTGGACTCATTGTACAATCAGAGTAAACACCCAAAGGCCACAGCTGATTCCTAGACAGGGGGCAGTGAGGTTGTTTTCTAACTCCAGGGATACTCGGATGGGATTCTCCCAGGGAGTGCACCTTGTATAAGGGCAGAGGAGGGTGCCTCTAGGGGCCCGATACAGACCCACAGCCGTGTAACATAACAGGAAAGGGCAGGTGTTGGGCGAGCAGATTTGTATCCCAGCCCAGCTCTTCTATCTATAGCCATGCAGTTCTGCATTGGTGCCAGGGTCATAATAAAACCTACTGCAGAGACTGATGTGTAAGATGACCCTGAAAGTAGAAGGCATGCAACAAATGTATGTTCCCTTACCTGTGATGGACACTTCACCTTTATAATTTGAAATAAATTCCTTTGCACATGCAATTTCTCATCGCACTAGAAAGTTTGATTTGCGACCTTGGACAATTGTGGAGAATTTAAACGCCTCTATGGTTCATTGTTTTCTGTTTGGTTCATGTTTCTGTTTTAACCTGTAGGGGAATCTGAAAGACATTTTAATGTTTGGATAAAACTGACCTAGCTGAAGCCATGAGCTCCCTGAGGAGGACAAAATAGATAAACTACAATAAGGTTTATATAAATTTACATTGTAAGTTTTTAAAAATGTAAATAACATTTCTGCCCTAACATTTTTGATGAGCCCTGGTACATTTCCAAAGCTTCTTGAGGCAGACTGTATATTTTATAAGAGTTTAGCTCCTTGTTTTTTTAACCACATCAGGTTATTCTAGCATTTATATTAGGTACTCTGTAACTTTTTGTATGATTATCTTTTCCTAACTAAATAACATAAAGTAGTTGGAGCTGTTTAAAAATTACCAAACCTTGGGTCCAGGGATAGAGCTCAGCAGAGCCATTCCTGTCTGACAGGTGCAAGACCCCACATTCAACTCCCTGCACTGGAAAAAAAGTGGAAAAATTACCAAATCTCTTTGAATTTCTTTTTTGTTCTCTATAAAATACTATTTAGGGGATCTTATTTAGATGAGTTTGTTTTATTTGGGCTAATATTCTCCCTCATTTGTGTAATTTCCAGGATTATTCATAAATTGTATCATATATTATAAGGTGCAAACATGTATGACAAGGCCATTTATTAATAAGACTACCTACTTGTTGGGTACCAATCAGTTAATCACATTAGCATCTTTTAGATTGTAAAAAGATATATTTTGAGGTGAAATTTTTATGGATGCATATTTTTACAATACAAACATTTTACTTCAACATCAGTGCTAATCTAGGTTTATAAACCGTGATATTTCTGCAGTAAGTGTACATCTTTGATCATTCGTCAATGGAACGGACATATGCCAAGTGGGAGGTGTGCTCTAAGATCCTGACTCTCTAAAAAAATGGGCTGAAGCATAAGAGGCTGAGGTTGCTCTGAGTGCAGATGGTAATGATAGCACTGCTGTTTGGTAAGTTTCCTCGTTCACTGAAAAGGGTAAAAGGTGAAGAGAAAAACAGAAACCTTTCCTGATTAGACTGACAGGCTTCCACAGATTAAAATCTAACAGTAAGCTGATCATCAGTGACTTCTTAAAATGTACACAGTAAAAATATCCCAAAAATAACAAGCAAAAATACACTAAAAATAACACTTATTTAGCCCCCAATGTTCCTATATAATGTTACTAAAAATAGGAACTAAGAAATAGAGCTACTATATGGCCCCAGAATATTTTTAAAGATAAAATGTTAGATGAATGTATTTATGCAAATCTGTAATCCCATCACTTAGGGAGCCTGAGGCAAGAAGCTCACAAGTCTAAGTGCAGCTTAAGTAACTTAGTGAGTGTTTACCTCAAAATTTAAAAACTGGAGAAAAGGGTTAGTTCCTGGGGATGTAGCTCAGTGTGAAGGCCCTGGGTCAATCACCACTACCTCCTGCCCATGCACAACAAAGTATAAAAAGTCTAAACATACAGGTAAGCAGAAATTAGCTAATTACCAGTTAAAAGGGATTGTTAGGAGATAAGAAAAAAATCCAGAGTTATACTCTTCATAATACAGTCCATACCTCTTTAATGAATAACACACACATGTATTTTCTATGTTTTTTGGCCAAGAAATTATACTTGAGAAATATTAGCTCAAAGAAACTTAAGAGTAATTAAGTCAGCATGCAACAAAACACACTTTAGCCTAAAAGGCATTACTAAAGATATAGAGACTAATTATGAAAGGATAATATTTCAATTAATAGAGGAAATGCAAAATCTATACAGTTAAAATTATATAATGTACATCACATGTTATCTGGACATGTATGCTTATTAGAACTACAAGTAAAAACTCATAAACCCTCTAAAACTAAGTTTCAACATCTCTTAATCAATGGTAGATTTTTAACAGCTCAAGTAATAAACTTAACCTCACAAAGAACCTGGAGCTTTGTACTCAACAATTAGAGAGTACGTGTCATTTTACGGAACAGGGATTAAAACTGATTTTGGATGAGATTTTTTTTTTTTTTTTTTTTTTGAGACAGAGTCTCGCTTTATGGTTCAGGCTGGCCCTGAGCTCAGCCTCAAACTCACAACACAGCAACCCTCCTACCTCTGCCTCCCGAGTGCTGGGATCACAGGCATGAGCTACCACGCCCGGCACTGTGGTATGTGGTACTGGTTGCTGCTGGGCATGAGTCTCCATGCCCAGTATTGTATGTGGTTACCAGGGATCAAACCTGGGCCCTTACACTTGTAAGACAGGCGCCGGAACCACTGAGCTAAATCCCCGGTCCAGATGAGAATTTTTTTTATTCAAATCTTTTTGGTACATTATATATACACTTCATGATCGCATTCAACATTGGTTTTGTCTTGGCTACAAGCCAATTCAGCATTTGTCAAAATTTGACTCATACATATCACGTATTTATAAGTTGATTCAATTATTCTATGTTATTCTGCTTTTATTTTTAAAATTTAAATCCAATTCCCAAATAATGCATGAGAAATGACTTGAGACATAAAATACTAACTATAAAATGTTTTAAATTGAATAAAAGTCTAAGTGCTATATATCAAACATGGTGAAGCAGTATGTGTAGAAATTGGAAATTTTAAATGCTAATATAAGCATCATGATGTGTATATGTAATGTACCAATAAAGATTTCAATTTAAAAAAATAAATGTAATATAAGAAACAAAATTCTGAGACTAATAAGCTAAATGCCAATTTTAGAAAGTTTATAAGAAATGATGGGATCAACCTAGAAGTGGGGGAAAATAAAAATGAAAATAAATATAAAATCAAAGATAAAAGTGGAATATTTGATAACACATAAAATGCATTGTCTAGTAAAAATATTACAGAAAGGACATATGAATAAACTACATTAGAAATTAAAAGGGGTATACTGCAGATTTTTTAAAGATATGAAATATTTTAACAGTGAGCAACTTCATACCAATTTATTTTAATGCTGAAATAATTAAATTATAGCTCATACTTCAAAAACATATAGGAACCGGGGCCAGGGAGTTAGCTCAGTGGTTCCAGTGCCTGTCTTGCAAGCGCAAGGGCCCAGGTTTGATCCCTGGTAACCACATACCATACTGGGTGTGGAGACTCACGCCCAGCAGCAATCAGTACCACATACCACAGTGCCAGGCGTGGTGGCTCATGCCTGTAATCCCAGCACTCGGGAGGCAGAGGCAGGAGGATTTCTGTGATGTGAGTTGGAGGCTGAGCTCAGGGCCAGCCTCAACCACAAAGCGAGACCCTGTCTCAAAAACCTAAAAAAACAAACAAATAAACAAAAAAAACCCCATATAGGAACCACAGATAATCTTACACATATTACATAACTTGAATAAATAACTTGAATTTTCCTACAAAAAATGTATTGAGTCTAGATTTTTTTTTCTTTTTATATTAGCACACCCTTGCAATACATAATGATTATGTTCATTGTGGGGAACTGGTATGTGTACATAACACATCTCAAATTTTTCCCTCTCCATCAACCTTCTTTCTGTTCCAGGATCAGACTGATTCATTTATAAATCCTTATAAAGTTAACTGCCATATAGTCAGATTAATAACCGGACTAATTGGCAAAAAATATATATAAAATACATAAGTATTCTAAATCAAATTTCCCTTTTAGATACATTGTCCATGCTTGGTGGCAATGACTATGCTCTCTTTCTCTCTCTCCCTCTTTCCACCAGAGTAAATTAAATATAAAAGTTTTAATAACAGATCTTTCCAATCTTACACCAACTTCTCTAGAATATTGAATATTTTCCCCAATTAATTCTATAAGGATAATGATATTAATATCAAAATTAGTCAGCTCCAGAAAGAGAGTACTGCAGGCCTTCTTCATTCATGAATTTAGGTACCAAAATCCTCCCTTTTGATATCCTAGAAGGATATTGAAAGATGGTTCATGATGTCCATGCTGTTTTTCCTTTTAATGCCCCATTTTAATATCAAATACTTAACATGAAATATATAAATGTCATTCACACTAACAGTTTGAAGTATTAAAATTAGATAAGAAACATGAAATAAAGCATTTGATAAAACTCAACATCTAATCATAATTAAAATTCTTAACACCTTTAGAAGAGGACTTTTTTGACTTACTAAATGATATGTACCCAAAACTTAGAACAAATATTAGTTTGAATTAACTCTAGAATGCATAAAGTTTCAGGGCTATCCGTAGTGGATGATATTGCTGTTTTCATTATTCATTTTCTTTTTTGTTTTGCTATGGGAAATTGTAGAACAAGAAAGAAAGTAACATTCACTTCTTAATTCCCTTCATATTAGATTTAGACATGTGACTTTTTTGTTCAGGAAATGACAGTGTGTCAATTCCTAAGCTAAGATATAACGATGCATTACATATGCCAGCCTAGAAAGACACACATCACATAGTCAGAACCACACCACCATGTACTCCTGAGATAACGAGTGAAAAGAGGAAATGTTTTCATCCCAGGAACCCTTGAAATAGTATGAGATTCCCAAGCATCTTTACCCCAAACTCCACTTTGAGAACTACAAATTCAAGGTACATTTTCTGTGTAGAATGCATTCTTGCGTAGCCACAGTGCCAGCAGATCAGGAAATTAATCTTAATACATCACTCATATGATATTCTTTAGGATCCATTTCAGTTTTGCTAGCTTCCCCAGTAATATTTTTTTAATAAAACAATCTATTCAGTTCACTGTTATAGTTAATTGTCAAATCCTTTAGTCTCCTTCTCTTTGGCACAGTTCCTCTCTTTTGACTTTCATGACCTTGATACCTTTGAAGATAAAAAGCCAGTTATTTTGTACAAGGTCCCACAAATTGCATCTTCCTGATATTTTTGCTTGATTAGACTTAGGTTATATGTCTTTGACAGGAACCTCTAGATGCGATTCTGCATTTTTCTCATTGCATGCTATCAGAGGGTGACTGATTTTGACAGGTTCTATTCTCAATGTTGTTAAGTTTGATCAGTTGATTACGACAGTACTTCCAAGATTCCTTCACTTCTCAGTTACTCTCTTTCTCTGTGTAACTAATAATTTTTTGTGGGGAAGGTGATGAGTTCTTCCCTTGTTGGAGAAGGAGACTGGGAGGATGATCGTGATTCTACCAGTGGATGGCTGGTAGCCGGCCATCAGCTGGTGGCTGACAGCTGTGGGCGAGGACAGAATAACTAACAGTTAGGTGACTGACAGGCCTACCAACTGGTGGCTGAGAGCAAAGTTTATTAGAATCACACAGGCTTATATAGTGCACATGTGCAGGTGGTGGCCGTAATAGCTAGCCTTGAGAAAACAGGAGGGAAGGTTAACTGAATACAAGTAAACACTCTAAGCAGACGGTACAGAAACATTCTGCGAACATGTCATCAGAGGCCAGGGAGCACCATGACCTGCACATCTCCACAAGCCACTTCGGGCTGGGGCCCCAGATTCCCAGGACAAGTGTGCAGCAGCCATGAGTCCTCAAGTGACTCTCACAGGAAGGCAATATGAAATTATTTAAATTTCCCATTCCTAACTGACTTTTTAAAACCATTTATTTATTTATTTGTTTGTTTGTTTTTATGGGTTTTTTTTTCTCCATTGTGTTTTAATCCATTATTGACATTATTTAATTTGTTCTAAAAATCACCCTCAATCGAACCAGAGGGAAGGCACTCAGGCTGGCATCTCTGTCCTGTTGATGTGTCCTGTCCTTCTCTGAGCACTTCCTTGCTCCCTGGCACAAGATGTTCCAGGCCCATCTTGCACTTTCTCTATACCAGCCCTGGTATCAATCATTTTTCAGTGGATACATCTTTTAATGGAAAGTGTATTTAGAAAGCAAATCTGACCTTTCTAGATGTAAAAATGTCTATATTTGAGATGTCAGTTTCTTAGTCCCTTAGGTCATATATTTCTGTAAATACATATATCTACACAACACATATGCATGCCTATATTTGTTTATCTTCAAGACACATTCCAATCTAATGTCACACATCTAGTTTTCTCCCTTTCTATTTTGTGACATCCTCCTTAATTAATGAGAACTCTGCTTCTTGTTATCAGTAATGTACTTATTTGCTCGATCCCTCTGAAAGCAACCGAACTCCTACATCTATCTGTTCCTCCCTTTTCCCACCCAGGGATTTTTCCTCACCTGGAAAGAGACTTGGTCACCTATCCTGAGGTACTCATTTTCAGATCAAGCCATTCCCACCTGTGAACGTCCTTCTTTCTCTGACAGGGCTATTCTTTCTGTGTGCGGTCACCCTCCTCACCGCATCTTACTTGATACCCGTGCTAGGCCAGCCCTCGAGAGGGATGCCTGGCTGGCTTGCTGAGCTTCCGACTCCTGACAAGTGACTCCCTCTGCGTGGCTTCTCTCCCTCTACTTCCTACGCTCTGATCTTCCATCGTGGGCTGCTTCTCTGCCTGATTTGGATCAGCTTCCTACTCTACCTCCGGGACTCCGTGCAAAACAGTGCTTTCCTGCTCATGTGTTGTGCTTTGTTGTTTTATTATATCCAAAGTCTCCATCCAGTGGATATCTGCCTGGCATGCTACCCACACTTCCTACTATATGAAAAAAATGTTCTCTTTCCATCTCTGGTGTTTTTCCCTCATTCAGTTGGAATTTTGCTCCTAAAGCCTTTCTTCAGGTAACTTTCTAGCCTGCTGAAAGAATGTATTTATGGGGTATTCCTGAGATACTCAGTGCTTCGTCTACTCGCTGGTGTCTTGTTAGAGAATCTTCCAAGTCCTGCTGGTTGTCGTCGGTTGGTTGCTCAACCTCCTCCTCTGTGCGCCACCGCTTCCTTTGGGAATTCATAACTGATGGCGCCATCAGATTTCTCTTTCTTCTCTTTATTGCAGTAGTCAATAAAGTAGACCCAGTTCTGGGTCCTCCTGCTGTCGTATGTTCAGCTGTGCTGGACCAGTTCAGCACATGGACATCTCTTAAGACTTGGCTTTATTATATGCTCACTTTATTTTTTATGTCCCATGTGTAGTTTTTATGGGCATCATGGGGTGTTTAATATTTGAAAAGTATTATGCTGTTATCCTTTTCTTGGCATCAGATCTTTTAAAAGTGTATATTATGTCGTGTTAACTCAATCCCTCTCTTCATCTCTGATTTTTCTCCACAATTCTACTGTGCAAGAGTCTTCTCACTGTTCATAGTAGCCTTAGAAGTTGTCCGTATTATTTTTTATCACCCCAAAGAAATCTTCCCCCAAAACTCTGCATGTTTAACTCCTTTGAGTTGAGGCTGCATTTGTGCAATGTTAGGTCTTGAGAAAGAAATTCTCTAGTCCCTCACAGTATCCCCCTTACATCCCTGTCTCTTCTTTTCTTTTCTTTTCTTCATAGAATTTAACCATCATCAGATATTATACTATGTTATTTCTGTTTTTTTAGTTGTCTTCTTCAGTTAGAATGTAAGTGACATGGGGATAGGACATTGCCTTGGGCATACCCAGGAAGTGTTTTATATATAGATGTGAATTCACAGTTTCTACTAATATCAATATCAGTTTTCTACTAGTATCAATATCAGTACTGAATGGAAAATATTTTCATTTTCTAAAAGCTAGTGCAATGACCTAATAGATAAAATTATAATCTATAATAGAAGAATAAATCACATTTTCTGAAATTTGTTTTGTGCTAACATGAAATTTTGAATTCTATTGGTTTTCTCTTTGTATTTATATAGGTGATAAAGATTAGGAGGAAAGATGGGTAAGAGATTGAACTGCTTATTACTGGATATTTACTTTGGCATTTCTTTGAAATGCTAATGATGCTTTCTATATCAGATTGGAATTCACACATATTTAGTTCTGTACCTTGGCATGAAATATCCACTTATCAAAACAGAAGTGTGAAATTAAATACGACAAGTTATGAAAACAATTTTATTTATATATTTTGCCTATATTCTCTAAAGAAATAGTATGAAAGCAGGAAAATCTTTTCAAAGTATATATTTTTAAGGCTACAAATGGAGACAAAAATGTAAACTTCATGTGACTGCCATGTCAAAATAACAATTTGTATTGAGTACCTAATGTAATCAGTTAACACATTTCTTTGTAAAACTGGAATCATCTAGATTAAAATTATCATTATTATCACAGAAATATAAATTAAATGTTCTAGCTGATTTATTTCTTGCTGTGATGCAAATGTTTATATCCCCCCCATCAGTATGTATGTTGAAATCCTAACCTCGAGTTGACAGCCTTCAATGGTGAAAACTCTAGAAGTGAATGAGTTAGACAAGCAGAACCTCATGGGTGGGACCATGACCCTTAGAGGGACCACAGAAGTCCCTTCAGCCATTCTACACGAGCGGATAGACATGGTGCGGTCTGTGAGCCAGAAAGAGGTCTCATCAGACGCTGACTCTATTGAGACTTCGGAACTGTGAGAAATAAGTATCTGTTATTCATAAGCTATCCTGTTCAAGGTTATTTCACTATAGCTGCCCAAATAGACTAAGACACTTATATTCATTCTTAAAAATACTTGTAGGTGTATATTATTACTCTCATCACTTTCCAGATGTGGAAGTATAAATATTCCCAGAATTTATTTTGAAAAACGCATTCATTCTTTGAAACTCGGGATATAACAGCTATCTATTGCAACATATCAAACTACCACAAATTTCAAGGCTGCAAATAATAGCCATCACTTTAGCTTCTGATTCTAGGTGTTTTCTTCTAGTCTGCGCCAGGTTCAGCCCATCTGGGCAGTGTTTGGGATATGCTGTGTCAGTGTGCAGACTGGCCTGAGGTTGGATAGTCCTGAGTGGCCTCATTCACATTGACAGCTGGCTGACTGTTCACTGTGCTGACATGGTGGATGGTAGAGTAACTGTGTCCTTTGATTAATTTGGGCTTTGGTGGTTCTGGTGGTGGTGGTGGTAGTCGTTTTACTTCTTGTGATCTTCTTGATCCTGGAGGGACTGTCTCTCTGGTGAATTCCTACAGAAAGCAACCTCTCGAGCCAGCCTCCACACAAAGCCACCGATCCAAAGTCCATACGCCCAACCACTTCTCTAACCATGTTATGTTCTGGGTCAGTATTCATCGGCCTTAATCATGTAGGTCCAGGGAGCAGATAACTAGGGACAGTTCTTGTGCCCCAGAATCTGCAGAAGTCACTCAGATTAGCCAATACTAAACCTGGTTGTCTCTGCCTTTGCTTTTTCCCACAGAAACTGCAGTAAGGGCTCTCGCCTCAACACTGCCAACCTTTCTGCCTCGTGACTGAAGTCAGTGCCTTCCCGGACTCCCTATAGTGTGGTGTCCGCCTCTTCTTGGATCTATAAGTTTCTCTCTTTCAATGACAGTTATCTCTTGATTTCAGGTCTGGCTTTACTACATATGAAAATAACAAAACCCACCCTTATAAACAACTGGATAATGTTCCATTTCATCATCCAGCAGTCTAGTCTGGCTTTTTCAATGGTGGCAAGATCCAAAGAGCCAGAATGCTTGAGTGCTTTTCAAGACTCTGTGGATGTTTGCTGCTGTTCTTTGGCTACTGCCAGGCACATGGCCACAATGGGGTCAGCAAAGGACAAGTGGATGCCAGGAGGGTGTGCCTGCAGGGAGCCTTGTGTAGCATGACGTGCAGCAATCCCGACACCACACAGGCTTGCCCACAAGTTTCAGACCAACTCATTGTCTTCAGCTTGAGTTATTTTTAAAATGTTGCCACTGAAATAAGCTGGTACCAAATTGGCTATGTGTGTGTGTGTGTGTGTGTGTGTGTAGTACTGGAGATTGAACCCAGGACCTTCACATTGAGCTAAATCCCCAACCCTGTCCCCTTTTATATGTGTGTTCTGAGGTAGGTTCTTGCTAAGAGAAGAAGTTGGCTAGGCTAGGATCAAGGTTACGATCCTCTTGTGTCAGCTTGCTAGAGAATTGGAATTACAGGTGTGCATCACCACTCCTGGATGATTTTGATTGTTAACAAAATATTACCAACTGTCATGTTGCTCAGAACTGTTTCAAAAAACTAAGCTCATAAACTAGTTACTAAAGTTTTTTTACGTAGGCAATTACCTCTTATAACTAGAATATTGAGATAATGTAAAGCATATTTGGTGTGTTGCTGTCATTTTGGTCAAAACAAAGGAGATGGAACCTAATAATATTTATAAAACCTATTAACACTGTGTTGCCTTTAAAATATTCATGGTGCTAGAAAAGGAACATGGTCAGAAACCTCTGTAATGGAGATTATAAGAGATTTACAAAAAAAAAACCACAAGAAATGAGCTGTTCTTGATTATCCTTTTAGGCTCCCCTTAGTTCTTCAGGAATTTTCAGAATGAAATTCTAAATTTCTTTATTTCAGAATCTTCCAACCTACCATTTCTCTCAGCTCATATCAACCTGCATATGTTGAAAAGCATTGTGGGACTCAAGCTGCCAAGGAAAAAGAAAGAGAAAACAAATTGCAAGAGAATTTCCAGTCTTATTTCCCCTTGGTACACTTTTCCTGATTTCTAGAAATAGGTGTGAATGGGAGAAGTCCAGAAGGAGCCTCCCCGCTTGTTCTCTTGTAAACCAACTCCAATTGCTCTTTGATCTAATTTTCCAGGTCATTGGATGTTGGAACCTGATAGAGCTTAGCTTGAACCTTTTACAATATTGGGGGGAAACTCTGAAAACTTAAGCTAAGTATTTCTTTTGACTTCTAAAAACTAGATATGTCATAAACTCTAGTCTTCTTTTCCTCTGTACAGTACAGAGGACTGAACTCAGGGTCTTCACACGGAGCTACATCCCAACCCTTTTATAAAAATTTTCTCTTTTTTTGAGGTTGAGTTTAACTAAGTTAATAAGTTGCCCAAGCTGGGCTTGAATTTGTAGTTGTCTTGCCTCATCTTCCCAAAGTGCTGTGATGATAGTCACATCCCACCACGCCCGGAAACTGTGATGATAGTCACATCCCACCACTATCCATCCACTGCCTACCCCGGAACAGTCTTTGTTATCAGGGGAAGACAAAATGGGATTATCAAGGACATAGTGAGTTTGTGTCAAGACATAGAGTTTGTGTGAGAAGACTAAAGTGGTTTAGCAGCAATTAGATTGCTTCTTACTGAGAGTGGAGACTCTCGCATCTTTCTTCCTATCACTTCTCTTTCCTCCACCTCAGGATGCTGGTGTGATAGGTCTAAGCAGGGAGATGTCTTCTCTTTGGGAAACTGAGCAGAGCTCAAGGTGAAGCTGGATACCTACTCCCAGGGAGAGAGCAGCATGGAGACCTGCACTCCTCATTACAAAGGCACATTTGTCCATAATAACTTCTAGGGAAATGTTCATTGAGACTTACTGCAGTCTCCAATTGATCAAAAATAGGAGAATATAATATTTTGTCCATACACCATTCTGTCAAAAAATCATGATTATTAGGAACAATGTCATCACCAGATTTGTATGAAGCCCATTGATAAAATGGAACTATAACTCCTAGCTCAGTTCCTTATACATAGCATGTACTCAGTAAATGTGATTTGTTAATTCATTAAAAACTTTGGTTTAGGGGCTGGGGATTTAGCTCAGTGATTCTGGTGCCTACCTTGCAAACATAAGTTCTGGGTCTGATCTATAGTAATTACATACAATGTCCGACGTGGTGACTCATACCCACCAGCAATCAGTACCACACACCACAATGCTGGGCATGGTGGCTCATGCCTGTAATCCCACCACTTGGGAGACAGAGGCGGGAGGATTGCTGAGTTCAAAGCTGAGTTCAGGACCAGCCTGAACTAAAAAGCAAGACCTTGTCTCAAACAAACAAAAAAAATCTTTGGTTTAATGATAACAAACTTATTTAAAGCTTTGGGTTTGTTAACATTTGTGTCCCACATAGATTGTATATGATTTTGCAAGAATAGGTTATCAGATGATCAGGTAATATAACTTTGATCTTGGAAAATATTTAGCTGTCTATATGAATTCAAATGACCACTAGAAAAAGCAAACTGATTTTTTTAGTTAAGTTCATTGACCAGAATTTTTAAAAGTCAAATTAAGTCATTAAAAAAAAACATAATACCTTTAATCTCAGAGAATATTTAGGTTTTATCTTACAAAAAAATTCTAAAGCAACAAAAAACTATTCTTCTTTGGTTTCTTTGCATTACACTTCAAAGCAAAAGATGTGAAGAAATTAGAAAATAATGCTCTTTCAGAAAGGAAAGAAAAAGATAGCTTTGGTTAAAAACTCAACACTTGTTTCATATGAGTCTTGCTTTTTACGGATTTATGAATGCAGTATTTGTCCATTAAGCCTGATCAAATCCGCTTTGTTTAACTCATACCTATATGATTGATAGATGTATGTAACACATCTTCATTCCTTTTCTCAGTGTTTCCCTCCCCTCTCTCCTACCTCATTCTGCTTGTTGATCCCTTTCCTTTTTTTGTGTACATTTGTAGTATATAATATTTACCTCTAATTGCACTTATTTTCAAGATTTTGTTTTCAACTTATTTTCTGGAGGATATCATTACATATAATTTTGACTTACCTATCTGATTTTCTGCAGTACAATAATGTATTTACTTTGAGGCTTTGAATGTAGGTGGCTCAATTTAAGAAAGTTATAGTGTGTTTATTTGGTATGAAACATACCCTCTGATGACAAGTGAGAAGAGTATACAGTCACTCTCTCTTCACTTCCTACCTTTAAGAGGAAGTTATAGCAGGAAAATTTAATTCACATGCACATTCATTTTATATGTGGCACCAAGGGGTCATAGATGTTTTCTAAAGTGAGGATATTGCAGCATAACAATGAACCAAATGTCTAGATACTGCACAAGCTCACAATGACACCACTATTGTTCTGTGGCTTTCTAAACAAATATCCTGACAACCTTCCTCCCTTTTGCAGATGACGTCTCTCAACAGGAAGACAATGATCCTCCGAAAGAATATGATCCCGGGCAGTTTGCAGGCCTTCTGCACGGGTCCTCTCCAGCCTGTGAGTCCCCTGAAAATCCATTTCATCTCTACAGAACAAAAGACCAATGTGAAGAAGGACAAGAAGGCAGTCTGACAAACAGTCCTTTGCCTTTGAAGCAGACTCCAGTAGAAAATAACTCTGAACCTTTGGTGAAGAAAATTAAGCCCAAAGTGGTCAGTAGAACAATTTTTCACAAAAAAAGTGACCGATTGGAGAATCATACTATTGTCGGCACAAAAGCTACCAAGAGTGGGTCCCGCAGCGGAGAGCAGTGGGTGATGAATACAGGGGGATTTGTGGAAAGAGCGTGTACTCTGGGAAGGATAAGGTCATTGCCTAAAGCCCTGATTGACATGCATTTGTCCAAAAATGTCTCTAAGTCTGATTCCGATCTCATTGCCTACCCTTCGAAAGAGAAAGCGGCAAGAATTAACTGGAGTGAATCTTCAACTGCTGAACATAGCTCTAAAGGAAATTCCGAAAGAACACCATCTTTCACATCTGAATGGGAAGAGGTAAGCCGAGCTCTTCTTTTTGTTGTTCTGTATATAAAACTTTAGAGCTGAAAGAGCTTGGGGAAAGGATTTTCAGTTTTTTAAGACTGTCAGAGGCTAAAGGAAAAATTATCATGTGCATACATACAGCTCCAACCAAATGAGAAAGGTTCTATGGGTAACATGTGGTAATTTTACTGCAGGTGTAAAAACAAACATAGTTCCACACATATGGGGATAGGTATGGTTTCCATAGAAATCTATGTCCAGCAGAAGTAATAATTAGCTTTAAAGTACAAGAGGGTATTCACATCATTTCCTACCAAGCACTGCAGCTAATAAATTGAGGAAAATACTGACATTTTGCTTTATGTCATTTTTCTACTTGCTAAACTTTTTGTTAGCTTATTTTTCTTTTTTAAGGTAGCATGTTCTCAGAACAACTCCTTGAAATGTTAAATTTAATGGTACACAGGTCCGTCCTGGTTGTTCTTCCGGACCGTGCAACAGAACACATCACGTAATATTTCCCTTTTACAGCTGTCGGAGAAACATCAAATACAAAATGTTTTGGGGTCAAGTATCACCAATTTTAGATCTACTTAAACTTTTTAATCTAAAAAAATTATTCAGAAAGTAAGTGCCTTTGTAAGGTTATTAAATATTATCCTTTGTTCTTAAGGAGAATTACATCATAAAGTAATAAAGCTCTTTGCTTTTTCTTGAATTCGTTTTAAAGAATGGCCTAGAGTCTGTCTTGACATTTCATTCTAATATGTCACATCTTGTCTCTCAAAAGTCTGTACCAGTCAGATTAAGTTCTGAAGCACATTAGGTCACCATAGTATTCTGAGAGCCAGAAAGGCCTATGCTTCTGACTTTGACACTATGAATTGAGCTGTTTGAAAAAATCACTTGATATCACTTCCAAGGAAAGCAAAGTGGGGCATTTAAGTAAAGTTCATTGTCTTTTCTGAAGCCTGTCACCTGACTGTTTATCTCTTACAGGTGAGAGAATGAATCATACATGGATGTAGCTTAGGCTCACATCTTCCAAAATTCCAAGCTAATAAAATTCCTAATGTTTTGAGTATATCCATTTCTTGTATTTTTAAACTCTTTGAATACATTTAAAATCCTTTTTTAAAGACAAAATTAATTCATTAATCTTTTAGAGTTATATTGTTCCCATGCTTATAGTCTTGTGATTGGATGCCACTGATCTGCTTATGTCCGGCTACACCATTTAAGGAGTTCTTGCTCCCAAGGGCCTGGCTCATGCACTGAAGCCTGGTCCTTTGCCAGTCAAAGCACATGCAGTTGTCAGGATGCCAGAGAAGGTAGACCTCATCACCAGAAGTTAATCCACCCCAACTCCTGCTTAGTTTAGAGAGCACATAGTTCTGAACTTACTGACTGATCCAAATACAAAGTTCAAGAAATATAGAGAACAGGAGAGCTCGTTTGGGAGGTTTAGGAAAGGAAAACATAAATTATATTTTGAAAAACATTTTAACACTGTTTATTTTCCTTTACATCTTTCCCTGTCTGTTGCTTAACTGTAATATTTTGGGGGATCTTAATACCAGGAATATCTGACCCTGGCATTTGAAAGTTAGTTTAAAATGCAATGTCCAAATGAATGTAATACCTGCTCTCATGGTTTTGGTCTCTCACAGATCGACAAAATCATGAATTCCTTAGATGTGGGAATCAACAGTGAACTTGAAGAGATGAATGGTGACACCACAAGTAAGAGAATTTTCCTCTACATTATAATGAGTAGATGTACTTAAAACAGAGACATAAAATGATAAAATCTTTAGATATTTTCATGTTTTATCACAATCACAGTAGCTACAGTTAGATCCAAGAACCATGACCTGTAAACATCAATTATAAGTATATTGATCCAGCAGATGGAGGATTTTTCCCTTGTGCCATTTTACTATGCCAGTTAATGAAGTTTCAACTCCATGCTGACCTCAGTGTAAAGCACCTCCAAGTGTGGTAGAAGGCAATGACGTAATAGACGATTCTTCATTCAGTGAAATGTTGCATTTATCCTGGCCAATGTGGTTAATAACTTTGCCTAAGTTGTAAGTGCCATTTGGCAAGAACTATGTGTCACTCATCTTTATGTGTCCCATGGCAGAGAACAGAGCGTCTCACAAAGAGGTGGCTTTCTAGTCACTATTTAATGTAGAAAACTTCCTAAATATTTTCTTCCTTAAAATCAAATCTGAGACCACAAGGCCATTTGAGGACCTTTGCTTAATACTGATAGATGATATGAAATACCACATAAGCTAAATCTGAAAATAAGAGCAATATTCACATTAAAATTCACTATTCTTAAAGACTTACAAAATTTTATTCCCACTTCTATCTTGTCACAAAGGAGCAGGGAAATGTACATTGGGTAGGTCTGTAGAATTTTGAGCTTAAAACAGAGAAATTTTGATTTCTCAGACCTCAGGAGAACTCATTTCAAATCATAAATAAGCAAAATTCCTGATTTCTTGAAATAATATCATTACTTTCTGTGAGAAATATATATAACTTATATTTTATATATAAATATATAATAATTTAATGCCATATTCTATTTTTTTAATTTCACAATATCTATCATATATATTCTAAAAGTCATTTACATCTTCAGATTCTCATGCCAGAGAAAAGATACAGTATTTACACATCTGTGACCTATTAATGTCACTTATAAGGATGTCCTCAAGGTACGTCCATTTGAGTATAAATGATTCAAACTTATCATTCTTTATAGCAGAGTAATACTCCATTTTATTAAAAAAAACAAAAAAACAAAAACAAAAACAAAACACATCTTCCTTATCCAGTCTCCAGTTGATAGGCATTTGGGTCATTTTCAAGATTTAGCTATCACAAACTGAGCTGCTATAAACATGGATACACATGTCACTATGATATGATTCTTTTAATTATTTTGTGTGTAATCCACGGGGGAGAATAGCAGGATCAAATGGGATTTCTAATCATAGTTTTCTGAGGAATCTCCACACTGATCTCCATGATGGTTGTACCACTCTACATTCCTAGCAACAGTGGAGAAGGGTTCCTTCCTCCCTGCAGCCTTGCCAGCATTTGTTACTGGTTAATTTCATAATAGCAGCCATTCTTTGTGGAGTGAGAGGAAATGTCAGGGTTATTTTCATATGCATCTCTCTAATGAGTACTGACATTGAGTATTTCTTCATATATACTTTTTGGCTGTTTTTACTTCTTCCTCTGAAAAGTGTCTGTTCATTTCAAACGCCCATTTTTGATTTGGGTCTTTAAATTTGAGGGAGCTGATTTTTTGAGCTCTTTATATATGCTAGAGACTAGCCCTTTGTCTGAGGAACAGCTAGTAAAGGGTTTTTCTCATATTGTTGGTTGTCTTTTCACTGTGCAGCTGGTTTATTTCTCTGGGCAGAAGCAAAAGAAAGATCCCATTTGTTGATTCCTTCTGCTAGTTCTCATGCTATAGAGGCTTGTTCACTTCTTCTTCATGGAGATTTGTGGTGAATCCAGGCCCCTTGTGTTACTTCAGGCTGGCTGTCAGATGTTTCTGAAGTTCCCAAAGCCAAGTCTATAGCAAGTACTGAATATTTTGATGTCAAATAATAGCAATTGGAAAGCGTGTGAATTTTATGGCAAACACACACATGTACATACACCTCATATATAAAAGCACAGTGATTTGTGACATGTCAGCTACCATACTTGAAAAATTGCAACAGGACCCCAAATCTCATCATTCTTGCAATTGCCAATTGAAGCAAACTAAATGAACTATGGACATTATTATCAATGCGAATAGGGTCTCAGAATGTGACCCGCAGACCATGCATTTCAGAGTCACTCCCCACACTGAGGAGAAATGAAGGTTTTGTCATTCTCCTGAATAAGTCTTTCTAGGTTGAAGTCGAGTACTCCAAGTGACTGAAGCGTGGGGACTCAGGTCAGCCTGGGCCTGGCCTCGGGGCTACAAAGGAACTTGCAGTCTAGGATTGTAATCACTGTACTCAGGGCCCTGGCCTGAATGAAACCTAGCAGAGCACCTTGCTCAGCGCCCTGATGCTGCCACAAGAGAGATCTTGACCAGGCCACATGGTAGTTGACATATTTTTTAAAGGTCAAATAAGGTTTTTTGAAATTGAGAAATTTTTAAATATTTCTTCTGTTTTTGTGTTTCCTGTTTTGAGATAAGGTCTCACTATGTAATCCAGGCTGAACTTGGACTCACTATGTATTGCATGCTGGCTTGAAACCCACAGTGATCATCCTGCCTCAGCCTCCCAAAGGCTGAGATAGCATGTGTATACCACCATCTCTGGCGTGTTTTAAATTTTAAAACTGCAAACTTTTGAAAGAAGCCCTACATTATGCGCATATGCCCAATAATGTAAGTAGCTCTGGCACATATCATGTTGCCAGTTTTTACACAGAAATGCTGATTATCACATGGTATTTCCAAGACCCAAAGATCTAGCCTAACAACCTATGTTGCCCACAGTTCTTCCTGATATGTTCACACAATAATTTCAAGAATGCTGTAAAAATGCAGATTTTGTATTAATGGGATGTTTAGAATTTCTTATCAGCGGTGCTGTTCAGACAAAATGGCTCCCTGATGAGATAGTAACTCCCTCCACACTGAGAGTGATCAGCCTGAGACCTCGGGCTGCTTCTCTTCAGAACTGGACCTAAGTAACATTGAACTTTACTCTGAGGTTCTAAAATTCTTCAAGCAAACAGTGTCAGAGAGTCGTAAAAATATCATAAACATCATAAGAAAAAGAGGGAAAATGTTTAAATTGACCTCAGGCAAAGGTACTTTTGAAAGACATTCTAGTAGTAAATAAATCCAAAGCTTCTTTTCCTTCGTTTATTTTCCATCTACCACATATTGCCATACTGCCCACTGCCCTTGTTTACAGTTTTTCTCCCATGGTAATGAAAATGACAGTGGAAACTCAGTCCACCAAGAATTATTACTATTGGCAAAGGCTGGGCCTGTGTGTCCTCAGTTTTTAGCTCTTAATTACACACTAATTATGTACTAAGTGAGTGACTCTATCATGTTGCATTCCAGCCAGCCCTTGGGTCAGTTGTGAGTCACAGCTTTACTGAGCTGTGGTCTTTCCCTCTCAAGGCTAGACTTAGCCAGAAGGGTGATGAATAACTCCACAAAGATGGCACTCCACAAATAATCTTTTGGGTACAAAGTGTGGTCAGGAATCACATGCCACAGTAGAAAGTCAGACAGATGTAAATTCAAAGTTCAGCTCTGCTGTTTGCAGACTGCCTGATCATAGCTTACTGAGCTTCTCCTATGACAGAAATGAGCTGCCTAGAGACATTTGCAGTGGTCTGCGGAGAGTCTGACACACATAGCTCTGACTCACCTTGTCCTGCCATGAAGAAGGCTGTCTTTGACATTATAGGCATAGGAAGATAAATGTGCATAAGCTCTGTCCTTAAGATCCTTATGACATCAGATAATCTGACTGTGAATATTAAATTTACTATATCCCCCAAATTACTGTGGTATGTCAACCAGAGTACAGGATAATACATATCTCCTGGCAATTAGTATATACAGGAGGGCAATTACTTATACAAAGCACAAAACTCTAGAATGTCCTGGCAAAGAGAAAGTTTTAAATTCTAATATATGTTGGTCTAAGTGGTCTATGAATTGTGTATGAAGCCTGAGAACTCTTTTTTGCTTGACAATAAAGAAGAAAAATACAATGAATGATAGGAAGTAAATTTAGAATGAGGGAGATGAAATCTGACTTTACAGAACATGTGTTGTTAGTCTGTGGAATTTAGCCTCAGAAGCCCCCTGAGTCCAGGGCTATCTCTGGCTTTAACAATGTGTAGTTTTATGAGCATTAATATTGTTATTTTTTTAAATCCTTAAGAGATAATTAGGAAATAAAATCACAAGCAATGGGCTACATGAAAGTAGCCCAATTAAAATTCCCATGCTATTGACTATTTTGTTTCATTTTTGAGATGGGTCTCCCAAAGTTGCCCAGCCTGATCATGAAACCTACCATCCTCCTGTCTCGGCTATACAGCACATACCACTGTACTTCAGCATTTGGTGGGGGGGCTCCCACTACCCTGAAGCATTTCCAGTTATAGTGTTTATTTTATAGATAATATTTATTGGGTCAGGAAGAGATTTGGAACTCTCTTATTTTCACTGTGGTATGTCAACTGCATAACTAATTTTCTCATTCATACAAGTTTCCCATGTTTAAAAATTTATTGTCAAATTATACAGCAGTTTGAAACTTATTTAGCAATCTCAAATGTCCACAACGAAGGTAGAAATAGAAATAAATAAAACTGTTGAATTTTTAAAAATTCAGGCACATAGGTTCTTTCTCAAAACATATTAATCTATTATTTGTACAAACAGCAATTTCTGGTTTCTGTCTTGAAGTCAGATTCAAAAGCAAACAGATCAGTGTTGGTGACCTCACGTTATGTATCATTTCCTGTCCTCTGGTCACCCTGGCTATGTGAAGTGACAGTTCATTTTCTATCCTCATGCATCCCCAGGTTTACATGTATAGAATACAGCAAATAGACATCAGGTTTTGAAGTTAAATGAACCAGGCTTAAACCCCAGCTTTGCAATTCATTGGCTTTGTGACCTCTCTGTTGTCAACCTTGTCATCTGTGAATTGAGGTCTTTAATAACCACCTCACAAGGCCGCTGGAAGATTAAACTCTGTTCTATACTAGTCTTGCCCAGAACATAGCAGGTGATCCAAACATAAAAATTCTCTTTTCTTATCCAAGTGTGTACGACCTATCTTTGTAATTGAAGTAGACGCCACACCAGAAGATGCTTGGGAAATCTTGGTTACTTTTTTGGTTAGTGCAGATGATAGTTAAGGCAGAGCTACTCACAGTCTAAGTTGCTTTCGTGTGGAGGTTTCATTTCTTCCCCACTGCCAGTATATTACGAGGAAGGTCGTTCAAGTTGGGAAATTTGCATGTTCATCGGAACTACTTCGGATTCTGACACTTCCGAAGAATCCAGATGATGACTTTGATGGGACTGAGAATCACCTAAGTGAGTGGGCGATAACCGGCTCCTTGGGGTGTCCTTCTATACAGCTAATCAAGTGCTAGACACCTCCTAGCACAAGGCTGCAGACAATCATAAATATTCTCTCTATTTCTGAGCTGGCTTAAAGAATCTCCTGTTGCACTGAACAGATGACACGCACTTAGACTGGACTGGACTGATCCAAGTTCTTTAGGGCTGTGGTTGTCATTCGTAAACTTAACATTAAATTTTATTCAAAGAGAAATATCCTGCCATCTTATCGTCTAAAATCTCACTTGGTCAGTATATCGTTTTCATCTGAATTTGAAGGCTATTAAAATGAGTGTATAAAGAATTTTATCACTCAGTACATCATCTATATAGACATAGAATAAGTCTTAGGTCATTTACTGGAAAATACATGAAACCCAATATGAGATATGAACTCCCTAAACCAACTTTCTAGGCTCTATGCCCCTTATAAAAAGAGCATAAGGCAGAGTAATTGTTATCTTGTCTCCTGGTTTAAGCTTCACTGTTTAGGGAAGTCTGCGGGGACAGGGGGAGTTCAGTGCCCTCTCCTCTACCAGAGTTGCTGTCTGAGTAGAAGAGACAGAACCTCTCCCTGCACAGCCCCACACACTGCTCCATACCGAAGTCTCAGTTGCTTCCCATCCCTGAGTGTGAGGAGGTACTTTACCACTGCTGCAGCAGCCTATAGCATTTCCTGGCCAACGTTGCTGGTGGAAATAATATGTTCAAACTCTAGGAGAACATGTTTTTAAAATGTATTTTTATAATCGAGTCATGAAATAAGTGAAAAAAATGAAGCCAGCTGAAATACTTTTCTTTATTTCTGTGCATCAGATGCTGTTGAATTTAACACTGTGGACATTTTCTGCAGCCAGTTTTCAGAACAATTCAATGAAGTACATAGATGAAGAGGGGCTCGGAAAAGTTGAGGGACATATCAAAATCAACTGCAAACCCAAGTCTTTCTCTTCTTGGAATCCCTATTCTTTTTAACAAAATATACTGTCTACGTAGGACAAGAGAAGTTAGCCAATGCCTTGTTCTCATAGGTCAAATCATACTGAGGGGTCGTCTGAAGGTGTTCAAGTGTGGAATCAAGCTCTTCCTTTTAGCAAAGCTCAACTATCACTACTGAAAGCTGTAGCTAAGCTCCAGAGCACAGGCCACATGGTCAGAAATGCAAGTGAGTCACAGCCCAGAATACCTCCACCTCCCCGTGTGAATGCACACATCTAATGATGACCCACGTTTCACTTATTTTCACAAGGAGGTTTTCCTTGCAACCAGTAATGTTATAACTCCTAAACTGCACATAAAAGCATCGCTATGAAATGTTTTGCAACAGGCATATTTTATTTTTGATTTTTTACAGTACTATTTTTTATAGAACCAACTGAGGAAGGTGGGTAGTAGAACTACATTAGCACACAAGCACAGTCTTTTATCAAAATCAAGCAATTTATTTTTATTATTATTTTGTATAACACTTTGCTAACTGACATGGTTTTTTTTCAGACATGAATTCTAAGGAACCCCTTAATAATAGCACAGTTATATAAAAACGTGGATTACAGTAATTGTTAGGCTACCATAGGTTAACTACATTTTATCAGCAGGTTTCCTTTCATCAGCCAGTTATGCTCTAACATAATAAACACTAAAATCTGCACTATGCTTTCCAATTAGTTTTTAAAAGCTGAAATAACTTTCATGAGGTAGACTTTGATCATTAGAATATGGCTGAGATTCTCTAGTCTTGAAGTTAGTGGTAATAATCACATGTGGAATGAGGCTTTCCTTAAGTATGAAATAGTTGAGTATCCTTCTGTAGCCTATAATTGACTTATGGTGCTATCAACAATTTGAAAGTGGTACATTCTATTTCAATTCATCAAAATGTCTTAACCTATGAAGAAACCTGGAAAGAGAACCACGTGCATTCCTGAATAGTTTCTGTAACATCTCTGATATATGGTCGACTAACGACCAGCATCTGCTTACCTACTTTTCACGATGATAAACTCAACACTTCAAGAGATCACTGGGAATCTCACAGTGTTAAAATTATTTTGTTGCATCAAAATTGTCACCTAAGTTTGAATACCTCCTGTAATAATTACTAGCAATATAACTCTGGGAAAATTATTTCTTTAGTCTGATCCTGACTTATTCATATGGAGGATAAATAAAATAAATACATCTACTTGTTCCAATATTTAGGGAAGCTCTCGTGAAAGGGAATGTAGTTAGCTACATCTTGTTGCACAGTAGATTTTAACAGATAACACATCCCTTCTTTGATCTCTCTTTTTCTTCCATCCATTATTCACTGTTTTCCTAAATGAAAATTCTTTCTCTCAGAATATATCGCTTGCATAACACAATGAATAGTTACAAAAGTCTTTTCTCATTGTTGAGTGCAATTGTGATGTGTATATATAATGTACCAATAAAGATTTAAATTAAAATATACTAATTAAATGACTCCCATATAAATGTTGATGAATTTCATAAAATCTACCCTTAGCGGCTTCATCCTGGAAAGAGAAGATGAAATAAAAATGATTAATAATCTGAATCATAAACAGTAAATAGTCATAAGTGATAGGTCACCATGTGTTACTTTCTCATTCCCAAAACAAATACCCAACACCCAAAGAGAGAGGAGGAAAAGTTAGCTTCAGTTTGCAGAAGTTTCAGTCCATAGTTGTTGATCAGGACAGCCTGACAGAGGATCATAGCAGAGGAGAAATAATCCATGGCATGGCAGGCAAAAGACAGCAGCAGCAGCAAGCCCCCGTTTCTTTCTTACTGTCTATGTAATAAGCCTATTGGTTGGTGGCATCCACACCTGGGATGGGGCTTCTGCTTTTAGTAAGTCCATTTAACCATACCTAGAACTATGCTAAACCCAAATAGTAGACTAATCAACTACCACACACCCTCAGTCTCAGTATCACACACACATGATCCAGCCATCTCCCAGAAGCCTCACTTAGGAGCCCTTGATGCTTTAGGAGGACATGTAGATATAGGACATAACACATCATAGGATTGTTTTTAGATACAAATCTGTTATAACAAAATATAATGACAGTTCAGTGATAAATGTGACTGGTATACTTATGAGAAAGACTTTATAGTTTATTCTGGTTGCATCTATAATATATTACTCTCATAACAAAGGGTCTTTCATTTATTGCATTTCTGAAATGCAAGTGTTAACTTTCAGGGAATTAGTAAATTAAGTATTTCATATTTTGAAAAAGTGGCCACCCATTCTCCCTATTAGAATTTGGAATTTAAAATCTCCCTTGGCCTAAGTTGGGGTTTTTTTGTTCATTTTTTTTTTTTTTTGGTTTGTTTTTTGGTTTTTTTGTGACAGCACTAAAAAGTTCTTAGGCCTTCTTTGGGGGGAGGGAGTTCATCTTTTGTTACTCAAATACTGTATTAATTAAAATAACAACTGACATTGCCTTGAGTGAGTGATATGTAGGTTATATTCCTATAAATCAGAAACATAGATGTGATATAGTCATATATTCATATGTAAAATATATACTTTAGACATTATACAGATTGGTTGATCAACTTCTGATTCAATTCTGTATCATTAAGAATTTCCTTAGAAAATTTTGTCATTATCTCTCTGTATCACCAAAAAAAAAAAAATATATATATATATATATAAAATAAAATATACATAATCATAAAAACATAAGTGGAATACTGTCATTTAAGAAAAGCACAATGTAAGATACCAAATACCTTATTGCCCACTGTTATTACAGTAAATGGCTGTGGTAGTGACAGCCTTTATTAGAAGAATAAAGGAAATAGAACAGGATCCTACTACCTCTCCACTGACAAAAGTGTCTTCTGTGTGTTACCCCAGTGTTTCAGTAAAGCACTGCACCTGATATGTACACTCCTGCTGGGGGATTGTCAGTGAGTCCACATATTGTTAGTATGGTACTTACAGTGTGACTGTATTTATGCTGTGGTTATCTTCAATAAAGACCTGAGAAATTTATAAGGAAAAATGTAATCATAGTAAAATAAAACTCCATTAAGAAAATAGTAAAAGAAATGAGCCAGATAGTTTAGAAGAAAAAAATATTTAGAGGGAGAGAAAAGAAAGAAAGTAGTCCAGAAGACCTGCATGAAGGAAAATGGTTACGGCGGTGCCTACAGCTTCACTTTGTGCCTCTGGGACAGGAAGAAAAACGTGGGCTATAGAATTGTCAATATCAGGGCAACACTGTCAAGGCACGTAAAGAAGAAAAAGAGGCTTGTCTAATTTTAAATTCTTGAAGGAATTCCCCTCATGGATTATTTTGCAAACTGTGTAACTAGATTAGAAACAATGCTCTCAGGAGAGTTAGGGCGTACGGGAAGTACCTTCCCTATCGCATACAGCCAGGTGTGCAGTGGCAGGGCAGCTTTGGGCTAGTTCTTGGGAAGATAGTTTTCTCCATGAGAGGCCTATGCGTTGGATCTAAAACATCAGCGCTACTGCTCCTTACTCTCTTTTAGGAAAGTCCTCCTTATTGAAACTGTGTACCAGTTGCTTTAGTACGAGGACTTGGGAGGTCTTTAAAAGAATAATATGCCACGTACAAGAAGCTAACAACCTCAGTGAAAGTAACCATTATATGTACTCAACATGGGCTAAGATTAATAATATCAACACAAATGCAAGTTGGGAAAGGGGAGTTAGAGGACGAAGGAGGGAGAGAGGAGGGAAGGAAAGGGGGATTGAAAAAGAAACAAGCTGTATTGCGCACATGTGCCCACTCCCCAAGTACATGGGTTATGAACACACACTAAGGAAAGAAAAGAACGAATAAGGAACCTATCAGTTAGTGATCTGGTGTCAGCAGTAGGAGACAGCAATGTCATTGTCCATGTCTCCCAATGTTTGTTCATGACCAGGTTTGGGGGGCTAGCCATCCAGACATAACTTCACTGCAAGGAAGAGATGTTTCCATGATAGGAAAGCCAGATGGATTCTACCCAGGTATGAGGAAAAAGGATGGTTTTTGAGTTTTGCATAAAATTCTGAAGTGGGACATGTTTAAATTAAAAATACATACTGGCAGTGTCAAAAAAGTAACCTGCACTGTCTAAAGTTAGGAGCCACTTGCCATATGTGAGAGTACGAAATAAGGCATCAGATGGGATAAGGACTTGCTGTATGAGCTTGGATGAGTTACTCTACCATCTTGAGCTTTCCTTTCCTTCGCTGTTTAAAGTGGGAATAATGACAAACTTCCCACCTGCCATAATCAAATGACATTATTTATGTGAAAATGCTTCTAAACTGAACAGGTCTATTAGGTGCTATTATGTCACTTTTCAAGAAAGCTCTTTACTTTTAAATTAGAGGCCATTTATTCATTTTTTTCTCTCCACTCAGGTGAATGATGTTCATGAGTGCTCAGTAGTTTTATATTCACACACGGACCATTCACTTTCTGAGAGACTTTTAAAAATTGAAAAATTATGGACTATGGACTTAGTTCAGTGATTCCAGAGCCAGCCTCACAGTGCAAGTTCCTGAGTTTGATCCCCTGTACCAAAAAAGGAAGGAAGGAAGGAAGAAAAATTAAGAATGAAAGAAAAGTTGAAAAATCAGACTTCCTAAGGAAGTAATCAGTAAAACTATATTTTCTGGTTCATTTTTAGATATTAAGAAAAAAGCATTAACTCTATGAACAAAATAATACCATACACATACATGTACGCACACACACACACACACACACACACACACACATAAAAACAGGACTGGAATGGAGAGGAATTCCAGGACAACTGACGAAGTGCTCACACAGAAATTCTGAAAGACAGCACAGTTACGGAGGAAATTTGACTATGTTTAAATCTACAATCAATGGCTCCTCCACATATTTGGCAAAAGGAGATAGTACATTATTTTTAAATGATGACCTGTGCCTGGCTGGCTATTAGTATAGAGCGGAGAGAGCTGAAAGCAGGTGGCCAGCATGCTGCTGTTGGAGTCTTCTAGACCAAGGGAAGCTGCCAACCTTGACTTAAGCAGCAGCTGTCAGAAGCAGAAAGAAATGAGGAGGAGAGATCAGTATTTGATTCTTCCTGTATCACCAACTGCATAGTGTCTGGTAGAAACTGAGGTCTCTTCCAGAAAATGTGCAAGCATGTTTCTTTAAAACATTTGATATTCATACTCTCCCAAATACATATGTATATGTATACAGATATGTACACAGTTTTTAAGGGAGAAATTGCTTGGAGGCAAAGAAAATGTAAACATTAATAAAGACTTATAAATTTTAAAATATTCCTCAATTATATGAGGGTGTCCAGACTTTGGATTTCTAGAAGTAAAAGCTTTTACATTCAGTCAGAGTACTGAAAATATCACAGACTATCAGACACCAAGCCCCTGTTCCATTTGGGAGGATCCAGCATGAACTCAACAACAGTTTATATCTTAAATAAATACTGGCTGCATTTAAGATTTGGAAAACGTGTAAACATTTCAAAATAGGAGATGTCAAATAAGAGAAGTATGCTTCGATTTGGGATCACTAATACAAATACCAGAGATGACGCATTTTTTTCCTCTTCATGTAATCCTGAATCTGGTGCCGTCTTGTGCGTGTTAGGCTGGGCTCTCCCCAGTTCCCAGTGCTGACAGTGATTCCCATAAGGCTGTGTCAGTGATCATTATGTTCTCAATTTTTCGCTGATTACATATAGTCTCAACTTTATAATTTCAGACTGGCTCAAACTAAGCATACAGTTTTTCTTCTTTTGATATTAGTGACTGGATGAGGCATTTGCCCTGAGCCACATCCCCATCCGTTTTGTTTTATTGTGTTTTGAGACAAGATCTCACTAAGTTATGAGGGCAGGTCTCAGTAAGTGGCCCAGCTTGGCCTCAGACTTGTAATCTTCCTACCTTAAGGAGTTGAATTCTCCCAGGAGAACGCATTGTGCCTGACACTTACAATTCTTTACTCTTTATTGGTGAGAAATTTTCTCCAGAAAGATTTTACTTTTCAATAGATAGTATAAAAGGTGCATACATTATTCAGTGAAGAAAATCTCTCTGTATTATCTATTTCTTCAGAAACTCATTCAGTATCCTTCAGTACCATACAGTATACATTATTCTTTTTCTTGCTTGAACCTGTTATTTTAAGTTAATGGAAATCAATCTATCATAGAACATAGAAAATGTCCTGGTATTTAGTGTACCTGATATGAATGTGCATTTCACTTAACTGTCTTATTATATCAGTAGGGATGATCCAGCAGTTATAAATAATGTGGCAGTAAATAGCCTTGTTATAGTTTACATCTACAGATATGCATGTAATAGATACATTTCAAAATTTAAATTGCTGGTTTGGGGGGTATGTGCATTTGTCTCTTTCATAAATATCATCAAATTGCTCCCCTCATTGGTTATACTGATTTATACCATCACCAGTAATCTAAGGAAAAGTCTGTTGTATCCCAATAGAGTATGTTATCAAACTTTTAGACCATTACCTATTAGGTAGGTGAAAAATAGTTTCTCTGCACTGTTTCTCGTATTATGAAAGAAGCCTAGCTTTTCATAAGTTCCCTTTCTCTGAACCAGCCTTTTCATATCCTTTACCCATTTAGGGAAGTATGAAGGCTTAGATCTAAAATGAAAGTCTTTTGGAAAGCCAGACCTGTCCGTGAGGCTTTACCCGCGTGTCAAAATGAGGAGTGTGTTCTAGCCCTCGCCTCTCCCCCTCCTGTTTCCTGGCTGCCACAGAGCAAGCAGCATTCCTTCCCCAGAACCTCCCCCCATGCCGATCATGCACTGAGCCCACTGCAGTCCTGCACCAAAATACACCCTTCTCATTATGCTGTGGGCGTCTAGTGTTGTGACGCAGCAGAGGGAAGCTAACTAATATGCACAGTGTTTTTGGTCTATTTCTATCGATTACAAATTATTAAATATACAGCCTGAGTGTCAATTATTTTTGCAATATAAGTTTCAACCATCTTTCCCATTTTTTCACTTATTTTTCTCTTGTAAAATTTAAATTATTTTGTAGTTTAACCATGCCTTTTAAATATTAATGGTTTCAAACTTTTATATTCAATACAGGATATAGGAATCTTCCCATAATTTTTTCTAATACCTTTATGGTTTGACATTTTCTATATTCAATCTATGTGCAATTCTTACATAAGGACCAAACTTTACATTTATTTGATGGCAACTCAATTGCCTTTGCATCATTTATCAAATTTATAATCCATAGTCCTCACATATTTAAGATGCCACTATTTTATATGCTTGATGTCAAGTTATAGTGTATTTTTAAACTTTTTTCTATTGTTCGTCTCACATTCTTAGATTTACTTATAAACAGCACATTATTATAATTATGCACATTAATGTGTTAATACCTGACTTCACTTTTCCACATCCAAGAAATTCAGACATCTAAATATAGTCTTTTTTCTCATTTTAAATTTTATTGAACTATTTTTGCTGCAAAACTCTTTCCTTTGATCTGGACTAAGGCTGGGGAGAGGGTCCTGGGGCAGGGGAAGCTGTGGGTAAGCAGATATCCAGCACACTGTCACTAAGACTAGACAGCAGGCCTGGTGCATGCAGGGACGTCTGTCAGTGGCGGTCAGTGCTGGCGGCTGGGCTCTCCACCGGAGCAGACAGGGCTTCGACACCGCCCAGGGCCCAGCATGCTGCACAGCTGAGGCAGGTGATTGTGGAGTGTGCCCAGGAGCCTGGCCTGGGCCTGCAGGGCATGGAGTCCAGGAAGGCGCAGAGCAGCAGCTTGTGCAGCCCACCCCGCCCTGAGTTCCTGTCCTTCCGCGGTGAACGCCGCTAACCGTGCCACCAGGCGGCCCCTCCCCTCCCCGCAGCGGCCCAGACCCGGGGCTGTGCAGCCTCAGGAGGCGCTCAGCGCCCTTCCCTTCCCCCCCCACCCCCCCCCCACCCCCGACCAAGCTGAGGTGTTATAGGTAGTTAAATAGACATCTTTCAGGCAGAGAGACTGGCCCTGGAAAACCCCACAAAGAAGCCAACTTGGAGGATAGCCTCGCTGGGGGAGAAAGTTACCCCACCCACAGAGGATAAATAGCAGTACTTGATATTTTAAGTAGGCATCAGTCTGGTACTCTAAGTAAGGCACCAGTCTCCTGAGGATAAATGGCAGTGCTTGACATTCTGAATAGGAGCCAGCCCCTCAGGGTGGAGGGCCAGGACTTAACCCCTCTCCTGGAAAAGACCCAAGACTAAAAGTTCTTGTAGGCTTGTTACATGAAGTGACTTGATTTCTCATTGGAGCCTATCCAGTCAATATTGGCTGAGCAGCTGTACTTGTAATCTTACTGGTTGATCATCATTTTGCCCATTTTGTAATTTCTCATTGTACCCATGTAACCCTAAGCCACTGTGCTTGCAGTGTCACTGGTTGACTGTGATTTTGTCCCACCTTCAACCCGCCTCACCTCGTGTCTTTGCTCCATTAAAGGCCCCTGGAAGGTGAGGTGGGTGGGTTACTCCTTCTGAGCCCCCTTCTGTCTCTTGTAGGCAAAATCTTTCTTCCTCTATTATGTTTTTTCCTATTCTTAACCTCTGTCATTCCTAAAATTCACTCTTCGATTTTAGAAAACACAAACTCCCACTTCAGGTATTGCTGAGGTCAGGAGCCAGGCTTCCTCCCCTGTATCAGAGACAGGAGCAGATCGCAGGGCCCGTGCCTTGTCCAGGCTAATGAAGTAGAAGCCCAGTGGCAGAAAGATGTGCGAGGCCCACAGCAACTGCCTGACCAGGCCATGAGAACATGACAAGTGCCACGTTGGAGCACAGTCCAGGTCAACATGGCCATTACAGTTCTGAACGACAGGGCCTTCATAGTCTTGACCAATAGGGCCATTTATGGTTGGCTAAAGGTGAAGGTTACTTGGAGAAACCACAAGAGCTTCACAGACTACCTCACACCTGGCAGGAGATTGGAAGGCGGTTGGAAGACAAAGTGACAGAGGAGTCTTCTGTTTAGACACATCCGGGTCCTTTGGCACAGTGATTAAATGAAGGTCACCCACCAAAACTCTGTTTCTTCAAAGTCTGGAGGGGCCTAATTTATCCCTACAGTGCCCAAGTATGACCCTGCTCATTCTGTTTCTAGATCCAACTTTCTAGCTGAAAATAATCCCCAAAGATTCACTTTTTAAAAATAGGCCACGTGGATGAATGGTCCTAGTACAGTCTCAGAGACTTTACATACTGAAATAGCTGGTCCTTATCTGGAGGTTTCTAGAAACTAGTAAAATGCAGTTGACCTTGGGGAAGGAATCTTGTGGATCTTCTGACAAAAGTCAATAACTTTGAACCTTTGTTTGGTCTTTTGAAGTCTAGCTGATATCCTCTAATATCTCTGTAATAACTGTAATCTGTCTTCTGCAGGAATGTGAGCCACCTCTGTCACTACAAGTCATGTCTTTCTACTTCACAGAGAAGTGTTATCTGCTTTTGGATAGGAAGGGAAAGGAGAGCAAGGAATCTGTCTTGGTCTTCATTTCTGCTTTTACTTCATCACTTTTTCCTATATCTGCAAACACTTTCTCCATGATCAGATTATGTTTGCAATTGTAATGGCAAAAAATAACTACACTGGAGAGAGTGAAATAGACATGGAAGACATTATGGAAGATGTACAGTGCAAGATTGTTGCAACAGAAGGGATTGAATTTGACTCTCCTGAAACCAAGCCTGGAGAATTTTTAAGCACATACAGTTGGTGACCTAGTGGAAAAGTACTGAAGGACAGAGAGAGAAAGGTGGATCGATGTGCCTTGTCCATCTGTGTTTGCTAATTGATACTTAAGCAAATTAGCCTTTTAGAGCTGGGATGTAGCTTAGTGGTATAGAGCACTTGCCTCCCACGTGAGAAGACTGGGGTTTAAGCCCCAGCACTGAAGGAAAAAAAGGCTCCTACTCTTCCATAGATGGGGGGGGACAACCACGACATTATCTCTTTGAATGATTCTATTCCAAATGAATGGCTTCCAGGTCTTTAGGAAACATGTTCCTGATCATAAAATTGTGAGAAACCAAGGAATTTACATTTCAAGAAGTAGAAAACTATTGCAAGTTTAATAAAGTCAACGTTCTATTAAAAGGGAAGTAAGAGGGACTATAATCAGGAAGAAATTTACATAAGCTGAGTAGAATGGTAACCCACGGAAAATCTATGTACTGGTGACTCATTGTGTCTATTCCCACGAGATCCCTGAAGATTCTCCCCATTTCTTGAGAGAAGCATGAAGCAGAGGGACAGAAATTAAGAATCTTGTCCAAGGTCATTTAAATAGAAGCACGTAATAAACCCAAACTGATTCCAAAATCCAGTATTTTAATGTCTATGTTAAAATGCCTTCATTCTAATCTTTAAAGAGTTTCACCAGAGGTGCTGCACATTATCTTCTTTTGAGAAATTACTCAAGAGGTGAAATAAAAGAGTAAACTGCAAGACCCCAGAGCTTCGTTTGTCTCCTTCCCTCCGAGCCTGCGGGCAGCAGGTCGTAACCACGTGTCGCAGAGGCTCGAGTGCTTGAATTCCACGGTGGCAGCCTCTTAGCACAGAATCTCATAATACTCTGTTCTATGAATTAGTAATCAGATATTTTCCATAAAACTGTGAAAGAATTCAATAAAGACACCTAGGGAAATTAAAATAAGCCATTTTACTTCACAATAATTCAGAGCATTTACGAAGAAATGTCTGTCAAGGTCAGGGAAGTAGAAGAATCTTGGCTTGGGGGGGTGGGGACAAGGTAAAGAAAATGATTTTTAAAATCCAAAAACCAAGTTAGAAGAGAATATTCTATTGCCTGAGCAGCTCTGAACCATGAACCGTAATATCCTGGTGTGAATATGGGCCCTAGAACGAGATGTTGCATAGTCCCTTTTCTTCTCTGTCATCTGTGCACCTCAGCCAGGACACGATCACTGAATAGTCTCTTCTCTTCAGTCATCTGGATTCTTGTACCTCTGTCTTCATACTGGACTTGGAAGACAGTTTGTAAAGTGGGACAAATGCATATTGGGTTCTAGTGAAGATCTGTTACTTTTAACGTGATGCACCTTGGATAAGAAAGACATTTATAGTATAGTTTCAAGTTGGGGATTGTGATATCCCCTGCCAGGATCTTGTTGCCTAGAATTGCTTTTGCTATTCTAGGTCGTGTGGTTCCAGATCGATTTTTTTATTGTTTTCTCTAGCTCTGTGAAATAGGCTGTTGGGATTTCAGTCAAGATTGCACAGAATCTATATAGTCATTTTGGCACTCTGGCCATTTTGACAATTATTGGTCCTTTCTACCCAGGAACAAGGATGTCTTTCCATTTTCTGATATCCTCTTCAATCTCTGTTTTCAGAAGGTGGTGGTTTTCAGAGTAGAGATCTTTAAGCTCCTTTTGTCAGATGGGTTCCTAGATATTTAATTTTTTTGCATGCTATTGTAAAGGGAATTGATTCCCTGATTTCTCTCTCAGTGAGTCTGTTGTTCATGTATACAAAGGCTATTGATTTTTGAGTGCTGACCTTGTGCAGCTATGGTACTGAATCTGGTGATTAATTCTAACAGTTTTTTTGGCTGAGGTTTTAGGATCATTTATATGGAGTATCATGCCATCAGCAAATAGTGACAGCTTAACTTCTTCCTTAACTATCTTTATTCCTTTTATTTCTTTCTCTTGTCTAATTGCTATGACTAATGTTTTCAGCACTGTATTGAACAGGACTGGTGACAGTGACATCCTTGTCTTGTTCCCAATCTTAATGTCATACCATTGAGTATGACACTAGCCATTAGTTTCCTATAAATAGCTTTTATCAGTTTGAGATAAAGACCATCTATTCAAATTTTCTGTAGGGTTTTAATCAAGAACAGGTGTTGGGTTTTGTCAAATGCTTTTTCTGCAACTACTGAGATGACCATTTGGTTTTTTGGTCCTTGAGCCTGTTAATATAGTGTATTATGTTTATTGATTTACACATGTTGAACCATCCTTGCCTACCTGGGATGAACTCAAATTTCTCAGGGTGCATGATCTTCTTAATGATGATCTGTATTCTGTTTTTCCAGTGTCTTATTGAGGATTTTTGCATTGGTGTTCATTAGGGAGATTGGCCTGTGGTTCTCTTTTTTAGTTGGGTCTTTTTCTGCTTTTAGAATCAAGGTATTAGTTGCTTCCAGGAATGAATTTGGAAATATTGCTTCCTTTTTAATTTCACTAAAGAGTGTGAGAAGTAGTGGCATTAGCTCTTCTCTAAAGTAGAGAAAGAAAAAAATTGATAGTAAAAAAAAAAGAAAGAAAGCTTATGTATATAGGGGGCAGAGATTCTAGGGAGGGCAGAGGGAAGGGAAAAATGAGAATCAAGATATGTCATGTACAGGTATATGTTCTAAAAGTTATATGTCATTATATTGTATGTATAAAATATACCAAAAAATTAATTTTTAAAAATGAAATATAAGATGTTACAATAAAAAAGAAAGACATCTATCTACCCTGAGCCTCAGTTTTCTCAGCTGTACAATCATTATAAAGCCTCATTTTAGAATTTTTATGAGGATTAAAGATAATACCTAAAAATAGGCCACTTATATAATAGTCACTCAACAATTCATAACTATTCGTATGTTCTGGCAAGTTTTTTACACTGCTCACCAGCTAAGGGGCTCAGAAAAAAGAAGGGACGGCACTATTTTCCAGAGCTGTGAAAATATCTTTGGACAGTCCTGATGGCACTTGATAAACAAATAGAATCTCACCAACTGAGAAAGGAAAAGCCAAGCTAAAATTATAATTAATACTAAGTTCAAGTTAAGAAACTTGAGAGTCTTAAAGGGGACAGAAAACATGAATAGAGACCATATTTTGAGAAAAATGTTCGCTTGGCATGAAGGCCAAGTTTTTTAGCAGGACTCTACTGAACAGGAGTGGGGATGGGAACTCTCAGGGGGTGAAGGCGATTGGCAGCTCCAAGCACTAGATTTAAAGAAAATTTGTAGATTCTCAAAATTAGAATTTAGGGCTATAGTTTTGTTTTTCTTTTTTTTTTAACACCCTTTCAAAAGACTTGCTTAATGTCAGTAGAATTCAGTCACATTGTTTAGGAAAAGAGAAAATAAGATAAACTCATGAGAGTAGAGAGGTTAACATAAATTATTTTGGCCGCCACAGTGAAGTGATCCAAAGCCCCAGTAGCTTAAATTAGATAACAGTGTACAAAAGTCTGAGTCACTGGTACAAGGATGGTATAAAGGCTTAAAAATAAGCCCTGCTATGTATCTATCTTCTTGTTCTCCCACCTTTAACACATTGCTTCCATCTCTGACCCAAGAAAATGTAGCCAGCTTCCCCATTACATTAGCTTTGCAACAACAGGGAGGCAAGGAAGATTGCATCTTAATTTTAAGGACCTGACCCAAAATTGTATACCTTCTTTCTCCTCGTGTGCCACTGGCCAGAAATGAGTGATTTGGTCATACTAACTAGAGGGGAAAGCTAGGAGACCTAGTCTGGATATCTTTTGCCCACCAAACATTCTATTAAAATTTCATTTATGAAGGGCCAGGGCTGTCGCTCAGTGGTGCAGTGCCTACCTGGCAAGCGGAGTTTGATATCAGGTACCAAGAAAAAAATTCAGTTATGAAATCCTGAAATATATATTGTATTGAACAGTGCTGACTCAAGTTATAGGAGGGGGCTTTGTCAAATATTGTATTTCTCCAAATATTTAAGGGAAACTGCCTGACCTCCACAGAGACTTCGTATTCGTATCTGGCCTTCTAGCTTTTTCTGAATCTTCTAAATAGAGTATTTTGACTTAGCTGTTAATTCATGTTTTTCTACTGTTCTCCTAATTCCAAAGTGTTGTCCTCTGTGACAAGAGCTTTGATAATGAGATTTCCAGAAAAAAAAAAAAAACTATAAAAGAACTAAAAGCTTGAATTTAAGCTGGCTTTGCACTTACAGACTGCGAGCCTGCTCTCCTCCACTCTGTCCATTCTGCAAATTCTGATGCCAGTGGATGTGACAATGAGACAGGTAAAGGTGATAACAACTGTAGCGGCTGCTGTTTGACCAACAACTGTAATACAGGTGCCAGTTGTAAGCCTCATTCTACTTCAGGGAGGGGTGGCTGCATCGGAGAATTAATTCAATAGTATTTCTATCTGGTTCACCAGATGTACTTTGATGCTTGTAAAATAGTTCCACTCTCTTAAAAAACTCCTTTTCCACTCTCCACACACACAACCTCATCGTAAAGCATCTTAAGATCCAGTAAACCTCTTTAGAAGTACAAAGTATGAAAAATATGGTTACTTTAAATTTTAGAAAAATGTATTGAAGTCCAAGACTGATTGCTGCTAATCTGTCCCAGTACCATCCTCACTTCAAACCAATCTCATTATTCTTGGCACTTTCTAAAGCAGTTCTGGGTGTCCTCTTTTGTGAGTGTCTTTAGTCGTGCTGTCTTAACTGTCTTTATGTCCTGAATCAATTCAAATAATTTATTTCTCATGATCATTTTGACTTTGTAGAAGATCCAGAAGTCCGAGGGTGCCAGCTCTGGTAAATAAGATGGTTGAGGACTCACCGAAATGTTTTTATGAGCCAGATTTCTGTTAGATGATGCTCAGTAATGGTGTTTGTCATAGTTTTATCACACCTTGTAAAGACACAAAGAAGACTTTCAGAACTGCTTCAAAAAGGGGCAAGAACCTGCAACAGCTGTGTTCAAAATGAGAATGTTTTGAGGGCAGGATTAACATCATGTAGTAAATACTTTGGATCTAATCATGCTGTATTTTGATCACCCCTTGTATTTCAGAGGTAATCTGTATTAGATGATTCTCATGGGATTTTCCCCAGATTCCCAATTAGCAAGCCTGACATTAAGCATTCCACATTTCCCACATTATTCCTCATGAGGCCTCAGACTCAAAGGAAGGTGTAGGACGAGTGAGAGGTTTCACAGCAAGATTTGACGTGAAGCAGCTGGGCAGAACCGACTCCTCACCATCCTTGCAACCCTTCCTTGGTGTCTCAGAAGGCGTAGAGCAGCCAACTGCAGAGGCTGAGAATGTACCTCAGCCCTCAGAAATCCTGTGACAGCAAACAGGTCACCGGGAGGCATAATAGGCCCTTTGTGAAGGTGTAGGAGATGAAAATGAGCCTCACAAAAGTGGCAGAGAAATAAAAGAAGCTTCCATAGAGGCTGAGATGCAGTTCACAAAGGAAACTTGGACTTGTAGGAAAAAGCTAGGTTTAGAGTAGGACAGAGCTGCGTATAACCCTGAGCTCTCATATTTGTGCTAAGTGCAACCCTGAGCAATTGCTCATCTTGAACTTTGTCTTCTCTAAAAATGAACTAGCATTTAGAATTTTCACCAGAAACTGGGGATCTGTATAGACAGATCACGGGGTAGGCAGTCTGTACATAAAATGCATTAATATTATTCAGTGCATTAATATTAGTCCTTTAGCAGGGAAGGTTCAAGGTATTCAAATACAGCTCTAGCTCTTTACAAGTGTCAAGAAGATTCCAGAGCATTTATTTCTTGAAACCTAGAAATTGTCTTTATCTTTCAGAAAAAATTAACATTTTATTTATGGTTTCCAAAGAGACCATCAATACAAAGGCCACATTATGTAAAAATCAATATTCATTCAACACACATTTACTGAGTCCCTGTTTGTTATGTACAAGGTTCTGGGCTAGTTTTTGTAGAGTAAGCAAGTATAAGCTTGGCAAGAATGAAAATATAAATGCTGTGAGAAAACCAGCGTCAGAGTTCAAGACAGGGTGATGTGTCTGCCAGCTGTCAAGATCACAGTAAGTATTGCATAAGAGGGACAGGTTAGCTGCTGGAATATGCGACTTACAAGAGAAGAACATCACAGAAAAGTACAAAATAAGTATGTATGGTTCTTAGGTGGAATCTGAAAATATAGGAAAGAACCTTCTTGAGCCATGCTGTGGAAACCTTTAATTCCCAGGCGGCCTACATTTCTCTGGAGATCAAGCAAGGAAGGGTGTGGGGCAGGGCAGTGATAGCGCAGGGCGGTGTTTGGGAAGTAAGAACTGTGGCCGCCTGTGTGTGCAGATGCCACCCTGGACGAAATCAGTATGCAGAGTGGACTTTTTTCTTTTCTGCTTGCTTGTTTTTCCCCTGGCAGCATGCTCGGAATTGTACTTGACGGCAGATTGGATTGCCTGGGGACTACTGAGGGAGCGAGCACTGTGCCTTGGGTCTTCTCAGGAAGATGTGCACTGGGGTGAATATTTCTTGTCACTTCACCAAGAGGTCGGGGTTTGCCTGGCAGGAAAGAAACTGTCTTCCTGGGTTGCGAATCCCTGGGGAGAAGATGCATAACAAGGCAAAAGAGCTGCAGGTCTCTTCTGGCCAAAGGCAGTAATTCTGCTTCATTACCACTTCAATGGGCCAGTCCACAAAAATTAGCACGGCTTGCCCTCCACTGGACGACATCTGTTCTACTTTGTTCTGATGTTTTGAAAGAATGCTAAAATGAGAATGGTCAGCTAGCAGGCAGAACTGAGGGAGGGGTCCCGCCTGGTTAAAATGAAACGGTAGCTCTTCTTTGAGATGAACTCCATTCAGAAGGAGAGTCTTGTCAGTGACAGACACTTCTAAGGACTCAGTCTGTCCAAGAATCTTCAAGGGCGCAGAGACTCTAAGAGAACTTTATTCTTCTCAAAAAAAAAAAAAAATCAAAGCTTCATTAAGAAACAATGGGTACTCAAATAACAATGATATAAGACAGAGGGACATTCCTGTGGGTTATACCTAATGAGGCTTAGACATCATACAAATATGACTTCACTTTTCAATAATGTCCTGTGCACAAGGAGATAGAATATTTAGCTTTACTCATTAGATGAAAAATAATAGCACTTGCAGTTAGAATGACCAGGACCGAGCTTTGCTATTTATATTACTACTAGTAATATGAACCTGGAAAATTATTTAATTTCTCTCTTCTATCAAATAGAAATAGCAGATACTTTCTTCATGGTCTTCATTTAAGGAATCAGAAAGGAAATGCATGTAACATGCTTACCTAACAAAGCATATGGTAGGCAGTAAATATTAACACTAATGTTTGCAGTTTTATTTTTGTGACTAGATGAAGTCGTAGAAAAATTATCAATTCTGGAAACAAGAATTATAGATATCAACTATCTATATTCTATACAGTACAGTCCTTAAAAGTCCTGAGGCCCCATATGATCCTGGGGGACAAAAATGCAAATGAAGCCCCTAAAATTAACAGGATCTAACATTTTGAGGCTTTCCTCTTATCTGTTAGAAGGTTCCTCACTAAATAGCTGTGCAGCCCTAGGCATCTCTCTCTCTCTCTCTCTCTCTCTCTCTCACACACACACACACACACACACACACACACACACACAATCGTAGTGCTTCAATGACTCTTATAATGAATGGAAATGGACCTTAAGACCCCTGTGAGAGACTGTTGAGACTGTTATAGCTGGAAAAACTATGGATCACACCTACCTCTTTTATTTGATAGATGAAAGCTAAATAATTTAAGCTGTTGCCCTATGGTCTCCAGCATCTCAATTCAGGTTTTCTATGCATTTTTACTTTAGGAAACAAGGTCGAGGGTCTTCATTCATTTTGGTTTCATTCAGCCAAAGACAGTAGCCTAAATTTCATCTGGAAAGCAGATTTTAATGCTAAAGTTCTGAAGACATGCCTCAGTACTAAGCAGGTAATAGAACAGTGGTTAATAGCAAATCAAATATTCTTAGAGGAAAATAGCAGATATTTAGGAGATTTTTATTTTTCCTAACAATCTGTTTTACAAGTGAGGAATCTTATAAACCCATAGAGGTCAGACAACTTGTGCAAAATCACATACCTACAGACTTTCGAGGACACTCTCAGAACTCAACTCTCCTGTGGCCCAAGAAGAGTTCTTATCTCTATATACCTTAGAATAACAGCTTCTGAAGACAGGAACAAGATAGTGGCTGCAGACTATGTCTGTGACGTTTCGTTGCCCTAGCAACCACATATCAGATTGAAGCAGTCAAGTGAGTCACCTGGTAATTCAAGCGCTGGTGGCATCTCTGCTTTTACGTTTCAGAAGCGAAATTGTCAAAGATAGACACACAGCTCATCACCAAGTACTTAAAAGGAAGCAAGCGCAGGAAAGGCATGTGTTAAAAGGTACCCCATTGCTGTCACATTTAGAGCTTTCAAGAGTGGCTGAAAGCTCGGTGCATAAATCATTTTTCATCAAGTGTAAAACTAAAAACTTGATCTCCGGGAATGCAAGGTGGTTTTAAAATGAAGTCTGGATTACACTCACCTTGGAGTAACTCCTGGTATTTGCCTTTGAGACCCACTGATTTATGTTATCTCTTGCTCTGGAGCAGTTTAGATTTGTCACACTTAGCAAAGTAATTTGGTTTTCTGCAGATTTTATTCAGTTTTGTAGAAGCAAGACAACAGTTTTGTGTTTGGTAGCATGAACACATCCCTTCAGAATTTTAGCCAGCATTTTCAGAAAGACATGGATTTATTTTTAGCTATATTCTCCTGCCTCAAAGGTTTATGCTGTTAAACATTGATATTACTTGAAAAGTTATGCCCAAGGCATTTTGCTTTCTTCCTAGCTAGGAATGGACATGTTCATGAAGCTTGCTGAAAATTTACCAGGTCACTGAAGTCAGAGTTTATATCTCTTAAATAGTGACTAAGAGAAATAAATTTTTATATTCAGTCAACCAATGAATATTTATTGGGCCACTAATACATGCATTGCATTATTCTGGCTAATGTGGGGATGTCAGATTATACAAGTTAGACTCCTACTGTTTCAGGTCCATGTGAGCATATTATTCTTGGGTACTTAAAGAACGACAGCACCATAGTCACAAGACTCGGCCTCTGCCTTCAGGATATAAACAGTATAGCTAGGGAAACAAAATCATAAAACAAACTTCCTGGAATCATAATACAAAATAGTAAGTTCTGAGAAAAAGACAAGCATTGGATCTACTCAAAAAGCTCAGAGGCAAAGAGCTAATAGAACCAGAGAGTTTCTGACAGGGTTTCCTACAACTGGACTTTTAAAGAAAAGAGCCCTGACAGTGGAGCAGTAGGAAAAAAGCCTTTCCAGTCAAAAGGTGAAGGATAATTAAAGAGAAGGTAACTTCCAAGATTTAAGTGTTGTTGGAACACTGAAGTACAAGTCGTATAGTATACTGAATATTGAGGACTAGTATCCCTCCGCCTTGCGGAGGCATTCATGCCTACCCCCACGAGTTCTGTCAAGCCGAGTGAGGAACTCAGGTTTATAGGTTCCATGATTCAAGGCAGTTGTGATTATATTGGAGGACCACATCAACCCTTCTCTCTGCGGATTCTTCCTCCTTCAAGTTTCCTTAATTTCACTTTGCCCTGGTCCCACGTTAACTTTCACTAACAGAATGTGAGGAACTTTTTTTTTTAGATGAGCTCTCATTAAATTGTCCAGCCTGACCTCAAACTTGTGACATTCCTGCCTTAGCCTCCCTAGTATCTGGGATTACAGGTGTACTCCAGCTCTAGGACTCCTGAGAGTTCTGAAATACTATGTGAAGAAACTCTTCCAACTCCAAGAGAGACAATGCAGAAAGGACACGGGACATGTGGAGATAAATTTTTTAAAAAGCCTGAAACTATGTGAGAAGAGGAACACAGCTGTCTCAGAACCACAGTGTGACCTGCTGAATACAACCACAGCAGCACAACCAGCAGAAAACTACTTGGTAGATAGAGTTCAGCCTGTGTTGCAATACTGCAGGAAATAAAATGCTCATTATTTTAATCCTCATAAGTTTTGGAGTTGTTTGCTTGCAATAACAGATTACTGAAACTTAAATGTATATATAAAAAGTCGTATCAGTAGTATAGACATTTAGTGGCATGAGAGATGTCTGTGGACTACAGAGATAATATTTCTACGACCATTTTCACCTAACAATGTGTTGGCAAGATGAGCACTTTGTCCAAATAAAGATTTTGTCTGGAATGAAATTTTCCAAGAACCAAACTCATTGCCAGGTGTTCAAGAGCTGAGGTGAAAGGGTTGCATGTCGATGGTTCCCCAAAGTGATCACTCACGAGGACAATTTCTCCCTGACATTTGCCAGCTCTGCTGTTTTTCATCCTTTACCCTCCCTAGAGGCAAACTATAGAAACTTGAGTTCCTCATCCAAATTGGGTCATAGAAACCTTTTCCCCAAAGCTGGCCGTAAAGTCTAAAAATACTACTACTTCCTTCTTCCTGTGTAAGAGGTGGCTATAAAAACAAACCTTGTATGATAGTGTGTCATGAGACCTCCGTGCTTTAAGGGTATTAACCCTGACAACAGGAAGAAATGCTCCAACTTCAGGGCCCAAGAAGAATCTACAGTCTATGCTGTTTTCCTAATCAGGCTGTTAGCTTATTCCCTTATTTTCCAATCATATTTCTACAGAGTTACTCACCTTGGGTATTTTTGTATTCAACCTGAAGGCTTCTGTGTCATGTAACTATGATCAAAATGCTTGTTATGGATTTTATCCTGTTAATCTATTGCCAGTTTATTTCAGAAGATTCAAATATTGAATCTTTAGGGCAATGTTTCAATATCTCTATAAGGGTTAACCATTTCAGTCACATACACTTTCTCTACTGACAATGAAACAGGACTTTTTTTTGGAAGTAGCCATTTATGTGTACACTCAAGCCAGAGGGGAGGGTGGTGGTTGGCCACTGGAATGAGCTCTACAGCACCTCCTACAAACAAGTGTGAGGGGAAGGAGTACTGGTAGCAATCATCTAAATTGACCTTGAGAATTAGGCATGTGGCCATGTGGAGTGTCAGATACTGCACCCAGTTATGCCAACAGTGCTACTTTTACAAAATTAAGGCAAAGAGAGAGGAGTAAATCCTAAAAAAGGCTGGGATTAACAGTCAATTGCCAATTATCACAATTGGGAAGAGGTATACTATTTCTTTGTGTAGAATTAGGGGAAGCTATTATTCTGTTGAGTTCTTACTAGACTATTAATTATTCATAGATGAAATTAAAATTTCCTTGTATTTTTGACATCTACTAGAGTACTAGGTATATTGTGCATATGATAGATACCAGTTGATATGAAAGAATTGTTGAGGTCCAAATATTACAACCTTCTTAAATTTCTTGGTAGTGTTTATTTTACATACTAACTCTAAATAAGTACTTTTTATTAGTCTGAAACAAGTCCAGTTTTTTCCTTCAGGTAAAGAATTTAGCATAGGGCTCAATAGTAGGCACTGGCCTAGAATGTGCAAGGTCTAGGGTTTGCTCTGTAGCACTGCAAATAAACAAATAAATAAAATAGAAAAGATTTGGCATATTGTAGACTAAACCTTCTTATGATCTCCCCTCATCGCATACCTCATGTGATTTGAGTACTATAAAGTATGTATTTTCATTCATTGACCCTTGATTAAGAAATAATGCTCATTACTTGGGTTCATTTTCAGCGAAAGAGGCAGAAGATATATACATGCAAAATGCAAATTCACTGCACATCAAAAGATCACCTCAGTGTGGACAGGAGCATTTTGATTGTATACTAAAATAAATTCCTAAGGACTGGGTTCTGGAAATTATAAGAAATTTATTTCACTTTTCCAGAAATAAGCTTTATTTAAAAAACTAAATCGATGTATTAATAGATATGTGTATATATATAATGTTGTACACCATAAATATATGCAACTTCTACTTAGCAAAAGTAATAAATTGAAGGAGATTTATAACAAATCTCCACACATGCTTTAATTGACTTATGAACAATTATGGCAACAAATCTTTTAATAAGTATATATAGATTTATGTGAAAATGTTTATCAGAATCATAAATATTTAAGGATCTGAATTTCACTTTGTACATGGGAGATACTTTGATAGTAATGTGTTACTTTCTCAGAATTGACAAAGTCCCCTTGTGATAGTCAAGCTTGTCAATATGATTGGCTTAGGAATTACCTAGAGAATTGGTAAAAGATACTCCCAGTGTAGTTGGCTGGGTCCCAGAGATATGTCTTTGGGTACTTTATTGAGTCCTTGACCTTTGCCCCTGTGCTGCTATTCTACTTCCTGGCCCCATGAACTAGGCAGCTTTCTCCACCATGCCTACTACCATTAGGTTTCTGTATTGGAACCAGCTGACCTTGGACTTAATCCTCTGACACCATGAGTTAATTATTTCTCATCTTTTAAATTTAGGTTGTCAGGTATTTTTGTCTAGTAATAAGAAAGTCAACTAGTACAATGAGACCATATATGTTTTTCTTCTGTATGTCTTCATCTTTTTCTTTTGTAGAGACCATTTTTTTTTAACTGAAGTGCTTCATTTATTTTGTCTTCTCTGGGACATAGCCAGAATGTGTGTGTTGATTCAACAGCCCACAGGCATTTCTAGCCTGTGCCCAAACAAGCCAGTGCTTTCTGTTTCCACATAATTAGGCCTCTGCTATTCTTCCCTTGCCCTTTATCATCACTCTCGTCCTCCTACCCCTTCTTCTCTCTTTGCCCAAAATAGCCCATCTGATGCTTTTCATGAGATGAAATCAAGACTTTTGCTCTGTGACGGTTACACATGGGACAGCAGGCACAGGGACACACTGAGTATGTGAACATCCGCAGACTCTAGAACAAAAAAAATATGATGGGTCACCAGAGGATCCAAATGAAAGATGGCAGGTGCTCCTCTCCCTGTTCTGCTTTCTCTTCTCTCTTCTCTTTGCCCTGTTTTTATCTCTCCTAACTTGAAAACAGTGTGCGCCCAATAGTTGTATTTCTCTATTCTAAACCTTATTAAGAAGCATTTTAATATGTCATGCCTCTCTTATTTTCTACGGTTACATTGAATCTTATCATCCAATTTTAGATGCCCCATTTTTGAATCATACAGTGATAAGAGGAGAGGAAACATCCCTGAGAGTAGCAGAATAAGACTAGCACTTCAGCTTGGTGTTAGTATAAAAATCTAAAAGAAACAGAAGTATCTTCAAGCTATATTTCTTTAAGATTCCCTTGGAAGGTCAAGATTGATAATGAAAGAATAATAACTATGTCAACCTGAAGGAAGTTTATTTTAGCTCATGATTTCAGAGTTTTAGTTTATGATCAATGACCTCTGGTGCTTTAAGCCTTTGGTAAAGCAGAAATACTGTGGTGGAAGACCATGCCAAAAGAAAGCTGTTTGTCTCATGGAAGCCAGGAAACATCAAGAAAAGGAGGGATTCCCAAAGGGAGGAACCTGGAACAATGTATAGTCCCTATATGCACAGCCCACTTCCTGTAAGTAGATCCCATTTCCTGTTTCTATCATCCAATAATGTCCACCAAATTTTGATCTTCTCAGTATATTAATACACTGATGAAGGTAGAATCCTCATGATCTAGTCACTACCCAAATCCTGATCCCTGAACCCAGGGGGTTTACAGACGTCATTTTATATCTAAGTCATAACAAAGAAGTGGATAATGACTTTTGTTTCTCCAGTCTGTTCTGTTCTGTAGGTGGTACGGTAGTTATGCATTGCTGCACAGCACATTACCTCAAAACATGGTGACTAAATGATGGAAGTGTACCTCGGTGGGAAAGCACTTGCCTAGCATATGTGAGGCCCTGGTTCAATCCCCAGGAACATTACCAACAAAACAAAACCAGAGCAAAACACACTAGGACAAACACTTCATGGTTCAAAATCATAGACTTTTCTTTATTTCTCACTGTTCCTGTGAGTCTGAACCATAAGAATGGCCCAGCTGAATCATTATTTGAGGTCGCTTATGAGGTTGCAGCGAAAAAAATGGGCAGAGTTACACTATCTCAAAGTTTGTGACTAGGAGATTTCTTTGTACCATAAAGAAACATAAGCATATCCTTGAATTAATAATTGTAAGTGAAATAAATCAGATGATTATCCTAAATATCACATTATTCTTCTTTTTTGAGAAACCCAAAGTATAAGTCAAGAGTAAAATAAAAAACAGATAATGGGAAATAGGGAGATAGATAGTTTGTAAAAGAGAAGGGTTACCAAGAGATGAAGCAGTGGGAGGGAGTTAGGATGAGAAAAGAATGAAGATGTGATATGAACATGTACTAACACCCCACAAGCAATTCAATCATTGTTACTGCAAGAATCTACTAATAAATATGATTGAAATCAATCAATAAATAAAATACTTAGCAATAAGATTAAACTGGTTCACAAATTAAATTTTAAAAGTCTAGTAAAGAATTTTTTAAAAACCAGATAAAAACATTCAAAGTATAATACTAATTTTAAAATTAATACACTTCAATTAAAAAATAACTTCATTTCTTCAGAAATTATTAATAATACCATTAAAGAAAAGATCATATTTTCTAAGTTTATTTAGGTGTAGGATTTAATCCAAAGCCTTGCCAGATTAAGAAAGATGGATTACAACTAATTTCTTATTCTAATACTTACCAGTCAATCATTGAAATAGATTATTATTTAGTGATTGATTTAGACAAGATCTGTGTCTAGTAAAACTGCACCTGCCATCTCCAAGGTGTTTCAGATTTAACATACTGATTTCTCACATATTTCTGGTGGGCCAAGTTGAAGCTATAGTGCTCTTTTCATTTCCTCTTTCTAAAATACACTGGGTATTTTTCAAGTTGAAACAAGAGGGAAGTTTAAATCTTCCTTCAGAAGGTTTAGTAATTAAATATGCGGAAACAAACTGACAATACCAGATTAGCAAGAGAGAAGGCACTGAAATTTTTGAAGGAGTTGTGCATGATTATTAGGAGAGATAAGTGAACCTAGGGAGACAAAATGTCTTGGGGACTCTAGGTAGGATGCTGACTTTTCAGTCTCTTCCTCTGTGATTTGAGTTTAATCTTCCTAAGTTAATAAACTTTCAATAAGAAGATTGAAAGCAGCTGTGTCTTTCTTTGGCAGAGCCCATCTGTAGGCAGATAAGGAAACTTCAGAGGAGCCTTTTCTATCCTTAGCTTCCACCCAGGGGCCCTCAGCTTGAAATCCAAAGCAGCATATTTTGGAGCATAATTTTCTGGGTCCCAACACAACTCTGTTTCATGGACCTATAAATTGCAAAGCAAAGAACCAGTGCAATGAATTTCCCTACATTCAGATATTTTCTAAAAATTTACTATATACCTAACATTGTTTGACTTGTGGTTTCCCCAGGGTAAAATAAATGTATAATACTGTTGAAGAAATATATCTAATCTGTGATAATTTCAATGCAGCATTTAAAATATAGGAGGGGCATAATATATAGAGTGTAGGAGGCTTTAGGAAGAAAGTACTCATGTATTCCTCAACACTGATACTAAGGAACCTTCAGAGAAGAGGTAACGTTGAATTATGTTTTGAATAATGGTAGGCATTCACCCAAGAGACTGGACTTGAATGGAATAAGTCACTAAGAAGACATTTTGCATGAACTAACCAAAATATGCTGAAGCAAGAAAGTGTGTCAGAGCCTACCATGTATTATTTTGTTACTGCTGTCATAATTTACCACAGACTCGGTGTATAACACAGTGCAGATTTACTGTCTAACAGTTTTATAACAGGTCTAGGATAGACATGAGTCATACTGAGTTAATATCAAAATGTCAGCAGAATTGCATTATTTGCTGGGAGCTCTGGGGTCAAGTCCGTTTCCTTTCCTTTTCCAGCTTCTAGAGCCTTTTCCACATTCTTTGACCTGTGGCTTCATTCCTCCATCTTCAGAGCCAACAATGGTAGGTCAATGTCTTCTTATTCTGCTGTCTGTTTGGTTCTCTGCTTTTCCCGACTCATGATCAGAGCAGGTCCACTTCAGTGATCCAGAATAATTTCCTCCTTTTGAAGCCCTTATCCTGCAGTGAACCTTTTGTCACATAAAGTAGCATAGTCTTAGGTTCCTAGGACAAGAATCTCTTGAGGAATCACTATACTGCTGGCAAGGGAATTTATTTAAAGAAGCCCCAAGAGTAGTTCGAGTGTAAAGTTCTCAAGAGTCAGAAGCAAAAGGTGAGGCCAGGAAGTAGTCTGGGGCCAAACTAAGAAAGCGTGAGTTGGTTGAGCAGGTTGGACATTAACTTGTGTGGGTGATGTTTGTTTTTTCATCCCTCCTAACTCCTTTCTTTTATAAAGTGTCCTTCTTTCTTTTGAGGAACTTGCCCTTAGACCATGGGTGCTAGGCAGGCTACTACATTACTTATCTGTCTGCATTGGACCTGTGATTCAGGCCTACTGTCTCAGCCTGGCTAATTAGTCTAGAGTGCTCATACTATTCAACCAGAATCATTCCTTTGGATTGGTTTCCTGATGAGCATTGCTAGGAAGTAGTATGTATGAGTTTGGTATTAGCTGTATCCCTGTCAGTTAAGGAGGCTCCTCTACTTAAAAAGGATATAACTACTTAAAAGAGAACAGGTACGAACTAGAGATCCAAGAGTGTTATCTAAATCCCCTAAAGCTATCCTTTGCTGTGGATCACTGCTACTGAAAGTCCTGGGTAACTTATTCTACATTTGTGAAAAGTCTTCAAAGGTGCAAAAACCATAGAGTGATGTGTTCAGGTTTCCCCCAAGGATAATATATAGAATGGCTTGTAGAAAAGGCAGAAAACTATTGTAATTATTCAGGTACTTACTACTGAGGGGCGATGAAATTAGGACAGCGAGGCCAGTGGGGGTGAACCTATGGCACGCATGTTATTATGTTTTTCTTTTTTTTGTTGTTGTTGTTTTTTTTTTTTTTTGAGACACGGTCTCGCTTTATAGTTCAGGCTGGCCCTGAGCTCAGCCTCCAACTCACAACTTACAGGTGTGAGCCACCTTGCCCAGCACTGTGGTATGTGGTACTGGTTGCTGCTAGGTGTGATTCTCCACACCCAGTATTGTATGTGGTTACCAGGGATTGAACCCGGGCCCTTGCACTTGCAAGACAGGTGCTGGAATCACCAAGCTAACTTCCCAGCTCTATGGTTTTCTTTTAAAACAAAATACAACATAATTTTCCACATTAAAACCTTAGCATTCAGGTTTAATTGCAATGCTGGCACTTTGTGATAAATAAATAGGCTAGGTGTTGCAGTTTGGAGTCAAAGAAACAGAGAATTTCAGTATAGAGTGGTCAACACATGAAAAGCCAAAAAATGAAAGCAAAACATATTCATTTGACATAACAAAGTGAGAATTATGAGAAATTCAGAGTCATTTCGGTGGGATAATAGGAGTTGAACTCTTGAAGAGAGTTGTACTTTAGATATTTTATGATTAAATGTAATTACAAAAGTAAATAATTTCATTGTAATGCATCCAATAAATAAGAAAATAAAAATCACCAATAATATCACTAACAATAACTGCTGTTAAAAATTGGATTGTCCTGGGCCAGGGATTTAGCTCAGTGGTTCCGGCATCTGCCTGGCAAGCACAAAGTCCCAAGTTTGATCCCCAGTACCCCTTACCACAGTGCTGGATGTGATTGCTCATGCGTGTGGTCCCAGCACTCAAGATGCAGAGACAGGAGGATTGCTGTGAGTTCTAGGCTCACCTGGGCTACACAGCAAGTTCAGGGCCAGCTTGCACTACAAAGTGAGACCCTGTCTCAAAAAAAAAATTCATTTTCCCTTTCCAGACAATAATATGATCTTCCAGTTATCACTTTGTTGCATTGTAAATAATTATGGTTTTTTTCTTGGAAGCAGTACTTTTTTAGCTGCATAATATTCCACATGTAGGAAGTATTTCATCTTTGCATACAAATCAAAAGTTTATGGTGGTATTCTATGTTAGATTAACTTTTAAAATATTTTCTTATGTCATAACTTTTTAAACTCCTAAGGTAATTCAACATCAAGTTCATCTTTATTTTAAGGAGGATAAAGGGAAATTAGAAGAAGAGGAAAGGAGGGCAGATGAGGGGAAGGGATAAGAAAAAGAAGCAAGTGGTGTTATGCACATGTACCCACTCTCCAAGATGACTGTCAAATGCAAATATGTACTAAGAAAACAATCAGCCATTACATTTGCATCTTTACTATTAGGAGCCCTTAGCTTATCCCTCCCACCTGCGGAAGGAGCAAAGTATGTCGTTTAGCTTTCTTTTGTTCCTGAAATAGTAAAATAATTCTTTCTTCTGTTTCTTTTCATGTTTCTCCCATGTGGCATCCTGTCTCCTGCTGAGCCTTTTTGACCCAACTCCTACAAGCTTTTGCTATTTCTTTGTGATCTCCTTAGGAATTTGCCCTACATTCTACTTTCTGTGACATTTCCATTTGTACTTCATCTCTCTGTGAAGTTCTTTCTTAAGCAACTTCTATAGTCCTTGCCAATTTCTTTCTCATTGAAAATGTAACAGCTTGTGTTGCTGAAGTACTTTGGGAAATGTTTTGCTTGATCTGGTCAAAAACAGCATCTTTGACCAAATCAACATTTGAATGCAAAGGTGAACCACTGAAATGGTACATTTTCGGAAGAGATTTAGACAAGAAACCTATCTTTAGTATGTGATTTGAGTTCTGTGACTTATCTGACTCATACTTAGGAGATAAGAAAAGTCAGTAAAATAAGGACAATTAAAAATTCTTGACAATCCCTAGGGCATGTTTTCGCCCTGCTGTAGATTGATTTAGCAGCAAGGTATTAAACTGAGACTGGGCATGCAAATAAAGCATTTGAGGTGCAAAGGAGGAAATGATACTGTGCCACTTCCTCCTGTGAGGATACTTCACTGCAAGAATCAAATGTGTTTAAAGCTTCTCTTTTCAATATTCGTTCACATACAAAAGCAGAGAGGAGGGGGTTATGACATTCACATACTCACACATCAGCTTAAAACCACTCAACGCAGAACAAATCTTTTTTTTCTGTATTGATGTCTATGGATCACACAGAATATTGGGTTTCAACATATTTTGATCCTACCTATCTCACTACCCTGTCTTAGACCCCTGTTTCCCCATCCCTATTCCTTTGCTTTTGTCTAGTAACAAGTTCCCCTCCTACTTTTACGTTATCCTTTTTAGATTCTTCATATTAGGGAGAACATGTGATATTTGTGTTTGAGTCTAGCTTATTTAATTCAAAATAATAATTTCAGATCCATCCATTTTCATGTAAAATTTCATTCTTTTAATGGTTGAATAATACTCTACTGTGTATATACACTACACTTATTCAGTCATTCATCTGTTTATAGCATCTAGACTAGTTCCTATCTTAGCTCTTCTCAACTGTTTTGCAATAAACTCATATATTCCAGTATCTCTATAGTATACTGACTAATTTCTTCAGGTGTATCCTAAGGAGTGGTATAGCTGGATCAGATGTAGCTGTATTTTTTGTGTGTTATACAGGCTGCACTAATTTACATTCTCACCAGAAATGCAGACAAGTTCCTTTTCCCCACAGCCTCCCTAGCAGTAATTGGTTTTTGTGTTATTGATTGCTGTGATTTATGTCTAGATGACCCTTCAAAGCCTTAAAACTCACAGACTCATAGGTGGGGGTTTTGAAAGGCAGCTGCATCCTGGAGTGCTGTAGCTAAATGTAAGTTTAGGAAGTGGGGCCTGGTAAGAAGCATGTGACCTGGGCACAAAGGGCATGACTTGGCAGGGCTAATACATCCACCTCTGGGCTCCCTCCTGTCTCTGCTTCCTGATCTCCAGGATGTGAGCTGCTGTCCTCCTCCCTCCTCTACTTTTCCTGGAATTCAAGGTAGCTACAGCTTTAAATCAAAGACTTGAGAATTTTAGCTGTTGCTGCAGGCTGTCTGGAAGAAGGCATTTCAAAAGCTGGCAACTGGATGTCCCTGCAGATCCTGGGAATTTCTTTAGCTACTTCTGTCTTGATGAAGGGAGATGAGGTAGGCTACGTAAATTCAGGGCTAGGAAACACAGTAATACAGACACTAAGTGATTAACATGTCTACTTGCAGAGCTGACTCAAAGTTTAATGGCCCCAAAATATTCAGGTAATAAAGGAGACATACAAAATGAAGACAGGGATGTCATGCTTTGTCCTATTTTTAGTTACACAGTGGATACCTACAGGCCCAGCCACTGAGCACCAGCTACACTCTTACACTAGCTACTCAGTTTCAGAGGCTGAATACAAAGACCAGAAAAGAAAGTCAAGTAATTCACCAATTCAGCAACCATACACTGAGGATGGTGGGGGAGAAAAAGTAATACCCTTTCATCACCCTTGGCAAGGCTCAAGGCTAACACCCCTGTAACAAAAGACAAATTAACAAGAATAAAACATAACAAATTTATTTAACCAAACTTTTACATGAAATAACAGTTTTTGGAAATAAGAACCAAGGACCTAGAGAAAACTATTTTTGTGGTCAGCTTTGACAAAGAGGAACAGATGTCAGTAGAAGTATGATTGGAAAGAAGAGGATTGGAAGGGACTCAGTGAGGTCAATTTGTTCCAATTCTTTGGGTTCTCTGACCACAGGGAAGGGCCCTTCTAAAATGAGGATTTTAGGACCTTTTTAAGGGAGATAGGGTGAAATTCTTTTATGACTGTGGTTCAGACTAAAAAGAGGAGGGTGACCTTCTTTCTGCAGTTTCCCCAGTTACTAAGGTAACATAGTTTGTGATAAGTTCTAAGGTCCAAAAGTACCCACAAACATCATATGCAAGGAATAAGAATATTCAATATAATTACAATTCCAGTTATAAGGCACATAATGAGAATCAAAGGAAAAGTAAAATCTGGAAAACTGCAAAGAAACATCAGCATCTGATGACAAATTATCTTTAGCCTGAAAGGCAGGAAAAAGAGAAGAGTTAATGGAAAAAAATTCTGTCTGGCAGTGCTGTAAAAGGATGTGGAATAGCACGTAGGATTCTTATATGAAATACATTATAAAACTTTCCAAAATACTGTTCTCAAATTATATTTCTTGCGTTGAATATTAAATACAAAGACAAAACTCTTTAATCATATTAGAAAGAGATCTATTAGAATAATTTAGTAATTTTCACCATTATATTCACTATAACATGTTGCCAAAGAATTTAAAGAGATGTAACATTATATTATTCACAGATGGTTTGTGTCACACTTTAGTTTCAGCAAAATATATTTAAATACATTTTCCAATTATTTAAAATGTGATATTATAAGCACTCCTTTCTAGGATGCCTTGTACAATGGTTAATCTTTTACTGTTGGAAATGATCCAATTTAAATCTAAAATTCAAAAGAAAGAAACAATTATGTACCTAACTCTAGTTTTTAGGAGCAGATAACAAGTCTGATAAAGTATTAAATAGACTGAAAATATCTTCTAAATAGTGTGACTTTGTTAATCATAAATAATTGAATTAACGAGCTGCCAATAGCTTAATGAACTAAAGAAACAAGTAGAGTCTCACTAGCTAATTTATATATCTTACTGATTTACAGAACCTCCACCCCAAATATATCAGAGAAACTAAGGAAATCAAAGGAGGAAATTGTCAAATCATTTTAACTTTGTTTATTTACTTTGTGACCAAGGGAACAGAACCCGCATTTTAATATTTTGAATCATAAAATTCATGTCAAAGTCAATGACTGTTCCTGAGAATAACAGAGTATCACCTCAGACAATTCATGGGCTATAATCTCATTCTCATTGACTATCAGTAGAAAACAAAACAATTTACAAAGTTGTAAATTAGTGCTGTGGTTGAAGTGTGCCCTCCAACGCTGATGTGTTTTTGTGATTTAATCCTCGGAGCAGTTTGAACTTGGGACCCTAAGAGGTGATTAGAAATGATTCATGTCCCTTCACAGAAGTGGGCTCAGTGCTGCAGGAGGAGCACCCTTCCTTCCAAAGAGCGGGCTCAACCTCTTACACGTGCCCCTCCTATGTGTGCCCTTAGCCTCGTTATGCCTTCTGCCATGTGATGATGCAACGAGAGGACCATTGCCAGATATGGTCTTTTGTTCTTAGTTTTTCTAGCCTCTAAAATCATGAACCAAATAAATTTCCACTGTTTATGATTTACTGAGTCCGTGATATTTTGTGATAGCTACAGAAAATGGATATATTATTATCAATACTCACTCTAGCAGTTATCACCATTGAGCTATACCTATCTTAGTTAAAATTAAAATATCCAAGTAACAGTTCACCGTATTAATTTCTTTTAAGCTAAATACCCACGGGAGAGACTTCTGTCTGTAATTTTTGAGTTGTGCTTTTCTTATACTTAATGTGAAATAGTAATAATCCAGGATCCTTATGGAGAATCAAAGACAGAAGCATATTTGTGCTGTGTGTCCCTGTCCCATGCTGGTATACCTATTGAACCCAAAACTTCAGGATACAACCACGTTAAACACTGTATTATTTGTGTTCTATTGATGATTTTTATTTTAAACACAGTTTAAAATATCCTATTTTACATCTACTAAGCACCCTTTAATTGTCCAATATATAACATAGTCATATGTATGTAGAAAAATATGTACTAATTACTATGCAAAGTGCTGGATGGAAAGTAGTTCTATTCAACCGCAGAGCAATTGTAAGACATGGGCTTGTCCTAACTCTTGCTTCGGTGAAGAGGAACTCGGAGCTCAGGGTGACTCAGTGATTTTACTAACACCACACCAGCTGGAAGTCAAAGAAGAGATCCAAGTCTACCTGCTTACATTCACTTATTTATTCTTCCATGACACAGATTTTTATTAAAAGCACATTGCCCTTAATAACTCTTAATTCCTTTGGACAAGGAAACTTGAGGTCACATAGAAAGCCACTATCAGATTGTAGTCCAGATCTTTAACTCGAGGTCCAGGAAACTTTTCTACTGTAACGTTCTGCCCTAAATATTCTCTCTATTCTGAACATGTGCAATATTTGAGTTCAAGTGCAGCCAACCATGTGTCCCATCTAGTCCTATAGATCAAATTCAAATCTTGTGCCCTCATGAAACTTTCTCCTTGTTTCTTTAATCTTTTATGGCTTAGTAACTTACTGACATATTTCTTAAATGTTTTGCCAATGAATGTATCTTTAGAGCATCATAAGATTGTAAACTAAATGAAAAATTGTTGTGTTGCTAAGATCTTTTGTTATCTTGGTATTGAATATAGTGCTTAACCATAAAGAAGATAAAACTGAGCATTTGTTACTGGAAGACCAAGCCCTAAACAGGTAAATTAATGTCCAAATAATCTAGAACCATTCCCTCTTCTTTAGAAAACATCCATTTAAAATGGTAAGGCCCATTTTATTCCAAGATTATTCCTTTTATGATTTTTGTAATACATGTTTACTTTGCATATCTGACATTTGACATATTCTGTTTCTATCCTTTGATTTTCCATTGAATGTTACCATTAACTACTTTGGGTAATAATAGGCCTGAATTTCCTCAAAGGTGCTTCATAAATTTTCCATCCTTCCAAGGGTTCTGGTAAAAATAACCAAGAGTCCTTGTCCACATAACATCAGGAAACATCCATGCTATTCCATCCTGCAGGATTCATCCTGAAAATCAGTACTTTGGAGTTTAAAGAACTGCCACAAATAAATGCATTTAGGAAGTGAAAAGGGTCAAGACTTCCATGTACATGTACCAGTTCCACACAGTGAATGTATTTATTACATGGTGGGAGCACGTACTCAAGAAAAAGAAACCCATTTAATTTTCTTTGCCTTTGTTCTTCACAAACTTCCTTGATCCCTGAACTTTGTTTTACATTATTCCTTTTCTTATATCATAGAAATTAAAAATCTTTGGGAAACCTGGTGCTCACTCAAATCCATCTGTTGAATATTTTTTATAATATAGTTTCTTTTGTGTAATGAATGACATAGAATTCATCCATTACACCAGTAGTAAAGCTCATCATATTGTCTCTAACTCCTTATGATACGGATGTCACCACATTTTCCTTTCAAATCAGCTCATATTATCAATAACGAACTTTCTCTTTGTCTTTCCTGGAAAAATTAAATTTGTTTGAATATGCAAATTTAAAATTGTCAATATTCTAAAAAAGGAATATTTTCTTTTGTGGAGACTTTCTTTGGGGTTTTCATTTGTTTGTTGGAGTAATTTTTATAAATACATTTAAGGTAAAACCAAAGAAAAATGCATTTGTTCATTAACCTGCAATTTAAACATCTTTCACCTTGAGCTAAGTTGCTTTCCTTTGATCATTGTCCAAATGACAGGTAAAATATCCTAGAACAATAGTCTATAGAAATAAAATGTAGATTTCAATTTCAGTGGGAGACTGGAGATTTAGAGGGACAGAATACTGATCTAAAAAACAATAAAGTTTTATTCCAAGAACAAGTCATTGGAAACTTTAAATGGGAAATAAATGAGAATCAAGATGTGTCATGTACTGGTACAAACCCTCAATGGTGAATGTGATCATAACATATATATAAAATGTACCAATAAAAACACCTAGTAATAATAGAAAAAAAAAAAAAACCAAGGTTCCTTTTGGCAGGAAGAAAAAGCAGTTTTCCCTTATCTGTCCCAAGGGCCATGACTGAAAGTTCTGTAACAGAAAAGGGGTTAACAGAAGAAAAACACAGCAAATTTATTTAACCCAATCTTATGTGAGACTGGAATGATCAGAAATAAAGACCCAGAGACCCAGGAAAACTATGTATCTTTCTACTTAGGTTCAATGAGAAAGAGACAAGGTTGTAGAAACTTAGAGGTATGATTAAAGAAGGGATCTGAGATGATGATAATAAACTAGGGTAAATTTAATAAAACCTGTTTATTCAGACTCTCTCACACTCCTTTGCCCTTGGGTATGGGATACCTGTCTAATGTACACCTTCAGAGGAAAGAACTTCCTATGTTTTATGACTTCCTTTGGGAGAAAGAGGAAAAGAAGAAAAAGCAAGAGACTTTCAGAAACCTGCTTCCAAGGCCCCCAGCCTTCTTTGGTTCAAAGTACTCCACATACTTAGATATGTACCATAATTTGGAGTATTGTGTTCTGAGCCCTGTTATGTTCAACATGAAAATTCTTATTCTATGACCCCTCCAGTTCTGTTCAAATTAATAACTGTTCATTTTTGAAAGTCATAGAAAGGTGAAAAATTCCCTTGCCCCTAAGGAGCACCCCCTAATTCAGATCTCATCTCCACTCTTGGAAAAAATCAAAGGAGCATGTTGACCAGCTGTGACTAAGGACCAGGCCTCCAACAGTGAATCACTGTATTCAGTTGTTTGGAAAAGTATTAGGTGGGCTAGTCAACTAAAAGGATTTTCTATTGAAACAAAGATCTTGTGTTTGATTCCCAGAATCATTTGTCTTCAAATTATTGTTCAGCTACTTTATGTGAGACCTTTGGAGGGTACAGAGGTGTAAATACATGGCCTTCATCACCTAAGTGCTTAAACTGGTCAAAAATATATAACATCTACATAAATATTAGACAGTATCAAAAGTGAAAATCAGCATGTAACAGGCACAGATAATTAAAATATGGTGGGAGTATAGAGTGAGAAGAAATTACTAATGAGAGTATCCTAGAAAGCTTCACAAAGGAGATGGAAGAACCTTGAGTAGTCAATAGAATAAAACCATATGAAACTTACAATAAAAGGATGATAGTGACCATGAGGAACTAGAGACAGAGAGAAGATAGCATGAGTGAAAATACAGAGGCAAGAAGTCACAGGGCAGGTGATGAGTATGACAGAGATACAGGAATATGAATGATGCTGGGGTAGGATCTGCCCAAACAACGGAGATCTCTGCATACCATATATGTTGGTGAGGCTAATAATAAATAACAAAGACCACACTAGTAATATTAGGAGTAACTGTAGTTAAAATTTATTGAGGATTTATCACAGACCAAGTACCGTTCTGTCTCATGTAAACTCTCCAACTCCTATAATGTAGGTACTCATAGAAATTCTCCTATCAATAAGAAAAGTGGATCTTAGGAAAGGTTTCCCATCTGTCACACAGTTAGAAGTTTTCTCTTTACTTAGAAAAGTTCCGGAAGCTATACTAAGTCAGCTGTCGCATGGCCTTAAACAACCCCCTTATTACAGAATGCCATTAAAATCAAGAAGGATGGGAGGAAGTAAACACTTTGTACTATACTAGATTCTTTGTCAAGATGGATGACATGATGCTTATCTTTTCAGAATGTATTTCTTCAGATAGATAACTGTACTGAGATAAAGCTTATATCCCTCCAAGCCCATTTGCTATGATAACATTTGCTCAACAGTAGTGTGTGTCTGATTCAGAGAACGGCTGTGCTTGTATAAGTGAATCTTATAATTGAAGCTTCATGATATCATTGCTAACCTCCTTTCCTATGTAGTGCCCACATGTTGCTGTCTTTTATCATGAGAAAGATTATTTTTATTATCCTGGCATGAGGAGTAGGCAGAGTTTAAAGGACGACAAATGATTTGGAGACACAGCTAGTTTGGAATCAGTAGTTGGAGTAGTCCTTGACCATCAGAGGGGTTCATGTTTTTGGTCCTATGATTTATTTAAAACATATCAAAAACTACAAAGCTAGTACTTTTTCTTTTCTACATGAATGCTCCTAGGTTACTTATTTATAACCCATTAGGCAAACTATGCATACAAAGTTATTTTTAATCAAACTATGTTTTGTATAAAATAAGTAAACAAAGCATACAGGTATATATATTTATATATGTGACAGTATTGGAAAAAGAAATTTAAAAGGTCAGGGAAGTATTCCTGTATTGTTAAAAATGCCAGCAAGCAAGCTGACAGTGCCTAAAGCTATATTATTTAGATGACAAGAGCATGCTTTTATATTGTGGCAGTAAACAAAGTACATTCATTTTATGTCAATTAATTTTTGACAAGAACAATTAAGTTGAACAGCAGTTTTACAGCAAAAACCCAGCTTTGTCAAAGCCAATAGAAAATAAAGTAGAAGATGAAGATGAAAATATTACATCAATGAAAGCAGCAAACTTCATTATATAAGGCATACATATTAACAATGAAAACAGAATTCGTGTGAAATTTCCATTTCCAATCATAATCTTGTTCAGAAAGACAACCACAGAACCAGGCTAGATGTCCATGAAAATTTGAAAATGTCAGTTGCGTAACAGAAGAAGTTAACATAATACAAAGTGTTGTTTGAACTTAGTTGAAAGCAACACGTTGAAAAATTAGCTGTATTTAATTTTAAAGAACAAAATGCAGGGTAACTGTAGAATTCAGAGCAGTATCAGTTTTGTTCTCCCTGTTTCCTGCTAGCTCTCTAAATGGTGAATTGATTTTTAGTTGTGTTTTTTGGGGTTATTCTTTTTTTTTTTTTTTTTTTTGTGAGACAGGGTCTCGCTTTGTAGTTCAGGCTGGCCCTGAGCTCAGCCTCCAGCTCACATCACAGCAATCCTCCTGCCTTTGCCTCCTGAGTGCTGGGATGACAGGCGTGAGCCACCACACCCGGCACTGTGGTGTGTGGTACTGGTTGCTGCTGGGCGTGAGTCTCCACACCCAGTATGGTAT
>PVIR01000181.1:85591-233171 GCA_004026965.1 Petromus typicus
TTTTTTTTTTTTTTTTTTTTTTTTTGTGAGACAGGGTCTCGCTTTGTAGTTCAGGCTGGCCCTGAGCTCAGCCTCCAGCTCACATCACAGCAATCCTCCTGCCTCTGCCTCCCGAGTGCTGGGATTACAGGCGTGAGCCACCACGCCCGGCACTGTGGTGTGTGGTACTGGTTGCTGCTGGGCGTGAGTCTCCACACCCAGTATGGTATGTGGTTACCGGGGATCAAACCCGGTCCTTGTGTTTGCAAGACAGGCGCCAGAACCACTGAGCTAAATCCCAGACCCAATTTTTAGTATATTGTTATCTAAAATTTATTTTAGGATCTTGAGGTACTGAAGTAGAGACTTCCTTCACTGAACAAGAATTTTCTTAGATCTATCAATAAGTAGTTACTCTTTTATATAGAGTGGACTATTATTTATAAGACCAAAACCAAGGAAATAAATGAAATGATTATTTAATGATATGTATCATGATCTTACAACTGGACACTCATTTAAACAAAAAATATATTTCCAAAATATTTATTTTTGTGCTTACAGAGTATAAAGGAGGTATATATGAAAAACTTGGTGGGAAATCTGAGATTCAGGGCCCACTTGATCCTGAGATCCTAGAGCAGCTTGTTGGGCCTTAATCTCTTCCCATGTCTCTTCTCTGTTGATTTCTTTCTCAGGCTCAAATAAAGCTACCTGCGCCACCATTTCTTCACCACGTTATGCACCATTTGTGTAATAAAGCAGAAGAAAATCAATGAAATCCCCCAGTTTGGGGTATAACTGCCTTGTCCTGGTCTGGCCTGGGTCTTTAACCCTCAGTCAAACACTCCAAAGACAGGAGTAGGAGTGGACAGATGTTTTAGTCATTTATTACTGTGTAACAGTTTCTCACAACACAGCAGCTCACCAGATGTGCTTTCATGTCACGGACTACAGGCCAGGAATCCAGGAATAGCTTATCTAGGACCTTCTTCTGGGCTTTTTTCCCCTAAAGAAAGTGTTAATTTATATGCCAACCTGGGCTGGGGGTTCATCAGAGGCCCCACTGGAGAAAGACACACCCGCAGGCTCACTAGCATGTGGTTGGTGGAATTAAGTTCCTTCAAAACCTCTGAAAACCAGAAATGTTCCTCAATTCATTGCCATAGACTTCAGCATAGCACTCTCCTCTATCAGAGCCAGGAAAGGAGAGGGTCTTCTAGCATGGTAAAAGTCAAAATTTTATAGTCTAGTCATAGAAGGGCCGTCTTCATAATGCAGTACTGGCCGGACTGTTGCTCAAAAGCCAGTTAGTTACTCAAGGGAAGAGAATTTCACAGACATGAATATCCAGAAGCAGAAACAGTGGCAAGATTTTCCTAGTCCTTCCATGCCAAATTAGAGTCACGTGTCCATCTCTGAAGACGCATTGCAAGAAGATCTTCCAAAGCACAAGAACTGAAAGTGGAGCGGGGATTGATCCTTGGAAAATCAAGACATCATCGAGAGAAAGGGAAGGACACCCAGCTGTGAATAGGATGTTCATGATGTGACCCCAGGACTGGTGCTGACTTGTATAGAAAATAGAAGAGTTAGCTCCACTTCTACTTCCTTGACTTTGAGTCATTTTGAATCTCGATGCTTATTTTAAGTTACCTAATGACATGTTTATATTATGGGATAGATATTTTGGTGTGTTAATTCAACATTTCTAAACCAGCTCTGTTCTTTCTTTATTTGTGGTTTAAATTATAATTTTGAGCCAACACCTCTACATGAAATAGGTAAAATTTCTGTATATGATGATGCTGGGATTGTCTTAGATGTGAAAATTACACAGAGACTTAAAATTCAAATTCCCTGAAAACTCATCCTATTTTACCTAAAGAGACATTCTCTAGTTTAAACTAAATATTTAACCCTGAGATTTTAGTATTAAATGGAAATAAGTATTAACCTTGAAGTGAAAAATATTTTGTCCTCTTCTCTATACAAGTCATACTCTTACCACTTGATCTTTATCAAGAAAGTAAACTAGTCCCCACAGAGAGTGGTAACCCATGAGATTGCAAAACAGTTCACTTCTTCAGACCATGATAAGTAAACCAGCTCAGCCTTCTCTATATTCAGACACAATCACCACATAGAGAGTAATGGATATTAAGTCTGACCTGTGGTTTCCTGGTGAATTCTTCCAAACTTATGGCTTCAGATGGCATTTGAGGGTCTCAGGGAGGTAGTCACTTGACACTTACTTCTGAGTCAGAAGCCAGTTTTTAGTAATATTATTAAGAGATGGAAAACGAAGAGGAACAGTGAGCGCGACGCAGAAAGAACAGAGATGTAACAGTGTGTGATCATCGCATCATAAACATAAACCAAAAAGCAGGAGAAGAGGATATAGGGATGGAAGGAGGAGGGAGGGAAGAGAAGGGGAATCAAAAGAACGAAGAACATATACCTCCTCCCTGCCACAAACACATATTCATAAACCAGTAACCGACATTACCATAAAACGTAAACCCTGTCTCCTGGCCGTCCCTAATCCTCAGGGCAAAATCTCCATGTTCCAAGGGAAACAATAGTAGAGACACACTTTAATTTAAATTGGAATAAAGGATATTATAGTTACACAAAATAAGATTAAATGTGTTTTGCTTTAAGTATATATTATAGCAATAATATATAGCTAATATTATTTTAACATACACTTACTTTGGTTACTTTCACTGTATATTCAGCACATATTATATAGCATTTCTAAGCCTTTTCCAAATTTATCAACTTCTGTAACCTTAGCAAGCATAGGTGCAAGAATTGTGTATTAATGGGGCTGGTGATTTAGTGCAGCGGCACAGTGCCTTCCTGGCAAGCACCAGGCCCTGAGTTGGATCCCCGGCTCTGCCCCAAATCTGTGTATTAATTTCCTTTCCAGCACACTGTGTTGCATATACAGGGCTCCTGGGATTTTCTCCCTGCACTTCCAGCAGCCCAAGAGCGTTCTTTTGCCAGGATGGAGTCAACATCAGACAAAGTCCTCTCTGTGGCCAGGAACATCCCCCATCGGACTGTGTGGCGGGGCCGCGGCAGCTGAGCCCCTTTCACGGGAGACACAGTGAACCATTGAACGCAGGAAGCTCTAAATGACTGGGGGTCCGGACTTCTCTGCTTCAGAGACTGTCCGCTGATGTTTAGTTGGCTCATTTTATCTCCTCACTCTGTAAGAGGGAGAGCTTGTCGGCCTCCGCCGTCTCTCTACTTCCTGCTTCTGCCATGTGATGTTTGTACATCAAAATTTTAATCACATCACTTGGTTCTCAGAAAATAAAATAGGACTTCACTGCTTTTTTTGGCACGGAAGTCCCCTGATTTTCTCCTGCCCCACGTACCTGTGCAGACTGCCCTCTTCACACCCGCATGTGGAACCCTTGCATTCCACAGCTGATGAATACTTTGAGTTCCTCAAAAGAACCTTTAGGTGTGCGGCTCCCTCCGCCTGGAAAGCCTGACATTGATCTGTCTGCCTCCCAGACTCAACCAAGCCTTCACCTGTCAGATCAGAAGCCCTTCACCCCAGCCAAACTACACACACTTTCCTCCCTTGCACATGTCATAGACCTTGCACACATCTTCAGTGCAGTGTTCGTCATCCTGCATAACACTTGTCTTCCCACCACACTAGAAGGTCCTTGGGGCTGGGACAAGTTACCTGTCCTCCAGGGCCTAACAAAAAGGCTGTCACATTTAATACTCTAATAACCTCCAAAATGAGGAGTCCAACATTTATCAGAAAACTTAAAAGAAGAAAAAGGAAGAATTAAATTGATGGAAGTATAATTTTTTCTGATCAGGTATGGCATGTACGTATGTATAAAATTTTGTTGTCTGCCAGAAGATTTTAGCATTTTAGGCTTAAATTTCATTTCCTATTTTAGACTATACCCCAGCGCATAAGTTGTCAGATCTGCTTAGTAAAGGCTGGTATTTCCCAAGTACTCCACAAAGTTTTTAGTTCAAAATAAAATCCAAGGCTTTGGGGAAAATTAAATCTGAGCTCCTGACTTCCTTTAGCATTTAAACACCAATACATGATCCTGGAACATTTTCCTATTTAAATACTGGTTTTATGATCCAAAAGTCTGTTGACCCACAGCATTCCATGATTTCTGGAACAATTCATTCTTTTCCTTCTTCTGTGGTCTGCCACTTCTGCTTTGCCTGTCTTGGGATTTCAGAGAGTCTATCCACTTACAAGTATCATCTTTAATGCCTTCTCTCTTTTCCTGCTAATTTTGTTTGTCAATTTTTCACCATAAGGACTGTGAATATATAGCTTATGCTTATCAGCTCAGAAGACAATTGGGATTTGAAAAATAAGATATTGCTATTTCCTACTTAAAAACAGGGCCATACACCGTACTTATAAGTGAAATAAATAGGACACAGATGTGTAAATACTGTATCATTTCGCTAGTGTGAGAAACTAAAGGTGGAAATGAGGTCCAGAATGTATGATAGGTATTGTGAAATAAGAAGAAAAAGTTCAAAGGAAAAGGAGAACTAGGAAGGCAGAGGAAAGCAAAGAAAGGAAAGAAAAAAATTCATGATAAGGAAAAACAGAAACAAAGCTTATGTGTATAAGGGGTTGGAAAGCTGGAGTGAGGGCAGGGGAATGGGAAAGATAAGAATCAAGATGTATCATGGACAGGTACAAATTCCCAACAATGAATGTGATCATAATGTGTACCTAAAATGTACCAATAAACTCAATAAAGGAAAAAAAAAAAAAAAAAACAGCCTCACAAGTGCAAGACCCTGAGTTCAACCTCTGGTACTCCCCCCAAAGAATCAGTAGATAGTACCTGTTTTATACTGTCCTACAGGAGTGCATGTGGACAGCCTTCATTCCTAGCTCCTACACCTGTACTTAAAGCCGGGAGAGAGGAAATGGCTCAGGTAGAGCCCTTTCCTTTCTAGGCGGATGGACAGTTTCTCTCCCCAGCAAGGCCATAGCTGTGTTCCAAAGATCAGTGTGCTTTCCTACCAGGATCTTTAAAAATGGCCCATGTAGTTGAAATATGTTAGAATAAGTGACTGGTCATTCCTCGTATTAATTATGGAGCTAGGAGTACAAATTAGTTTTTCTTGCCCTTTCCGGAGCTGCCCTCTTTCTTCTCTTTTTACCTTTACCTGGACTGCAGACACCAGACCTCCTGGTGGGAAACACCTGGCTATTGATAAGACAAAGCGCCAGGGCCATCGTGGACTTAGGATGCGGCTCCCTCACCTGTACAGCTTTCCTCTGTTGCTCGGCTGGACTCTAACCCCATGCATTCTTATCTGTTGAAAAGAAGGAGACTGGACAAGGCAAAGCCCCGCCGGCTACCGGCCAGTCTCCACGGCTGAGAGGCTGGATGAACAGCCCAGCTAGTGTGCTCTAGCCGCGCAGATGATGACAGGGCCCCAGTGTGAAATGAAATGGCTCTTTCTGCATCATCTCTACGCTTTTTCACAAGTGTGATTTCATTTCAACTTCAAGAAAGCCGCGAGAAGGGCGGGGTGTTCCTTTCCCTCGACGGAAGCACAACGAAGCTCCACTGTTGGCCCCCAGGTTGAATGGTACTCCTCCTGTGGCTCCACATAAAAAATCAAAGGAGCAAACGTTTAAATTGGCCGGAGAGCCTGGGTGCTCAACCGCCGTGCTCTAGCCTCTCATCGAGCCAGCCGTCTTCCTGGACCCACAGTGTGGGCATTCATGCCTGGCACACCAGCAGCGCCCTGAGGAATCCACACCGCGGCTGCGGTGCCGGCATCACAGCAAAGCTCTTTGTTGGTGTGAAATAAAGACGCCGAGTGATAGGATTTACCCTTCTCCCACCGCTCGTCGTTTCCTCCTGCTTTGCTGGCTGCTCTTCACATTAGAAGCCAAGGATGATGAATGTTAGGAAGCAGGAGGGAGGAGAAGGAGCACTACACAGACAAAAACCTGCGCGATCAGGTGGAAATCCACTGGCTGGCGTGTGTGGGAGTAGGCGGTCTCACTCCTGCACTGGGCCGGGCCCCCTCTGTGCTGCTGGGACTGAGGAGCTGGGCAGAGCTGCGGCTGGAAACCTAGGCCCGGGAGCCAGACTCCTGGGGCTTCCATCTAACTCACTCTAGACTATTTATAACCTCTCTGCATCTTATTTTCCTTCTCTGTAAAGATGACACCAATCGTGCCACTGATTCAGGACCACCGAATGAGTTAGTCTATGTGGAACGTTCGGAGCGGAAGCTGACCACGGGAAGTACTCGCCACACGTGTTTGCTGTTGTGTAGTGTGGTGTGATACGACACAGCGCCTGAGCTAGGTCACTAGCGAAAAAGAGAATTATCTTCTCTCAGACCCAGGGGCTGTGAGTTCACGGTCGAGACCGGGCATGTGGGGTCTAGGGAGGTCTACTTACTGTACCTTCACATGCCAGGGGCCCGGAGGAAGATGAGGACGAGCGCCATTTCTTTGTGTAGCAGAATGAACCTGTTTCCCACAAGACCCTTTTTTATTAATGTATTTTTATTAGTACAAAACATTTGTAATCCATTATGATTTCATTTATCATAGGAAGTTTGTTTATGCACATAACATATTTTAATTTTTTCCCTTCCCATCCTAATCTCCCTCTCCCTCCAGCTCTTAATCACCTTTCAATTTGAAAAGCTACATTTCTATTGTTTTCTTTCTCTTTTTAAAATCTTTTTCCTCTTTCTTCCATTTCTTTTTCACTTCTCACTTGAAAAAGATCTTCCTTCTTCCTAGTATCTATCATTTATCTTGGTTTTTATTTATGTTTTGAGTTTCTCATACAAGACAAAGTATGTAATATCTAAACTCATGTGTCTGATTTATTCTCTTACCATTACAACTTCAAGGTGAAACCATTTACTTACAAATTCCTTAAGTGAATGCTTCTTTCTCGCAGAATAATACTCCATTGTGTATGAATGTGACTTAGCCATTCATTGTTGGATGTGTATGCTGTTTCCAAGATTTAGTTATCATAAACTGTGCTGTTATAAACATGGGTGTGCATAGATGATGGTAATATAATTGCTGACTCTTCTAGGACTATTCCTAAAAAAGGAATACCTGAGTCAAATGGAATTTCTGCTTTTAGTTTTTTGAGGAATCTCTATAATGATCTCCATGGTGATTGTACTAGTTGACCTTCTCACTAGCAATATAAAAGGATTCCTTTTTCCTTGTAGCCATTGTAGCCTTTGTAACTATTTGATTTCTTGGTGGTGATCATTCTTTCCATGGTAAGATGGTATCTCAGTGCTGTTTTAATTTGCATTTCTCCAATGGCCAGTGATGTGGAATAGTTTTTCGTGTTTATTGACCATCCATAATTCTTTTGAGAACTGTATATTCAGTTCAGGTGCCCATGTTTTCAATGGATCTTTTGATGGGGAATAATTATTTTGAATTTTTAATATATTCTAGTTGTTAGCCTTCTATCTGAGGAACAGGTGGCAAGAAGAATTTTCCCATTCTCTAGGTTATACCACCACTCTGTTAGTTGTTTCTTTGAGCGTGCAGAAGCTTTTCGATTTGCTGCCATCCCATTTGTCAGTCCTTGGTGTGGTTTATTGCACCGTGCCACCACCCCTTTTGATATCACAGTGACTCAGCATGACAGCAGTGCCTTCGTAATCTGAGCACCACCAAGAACCAGCCTTTCAACGTTGTTGCACTAGGGATTAAGTTTCCAGCAGATGAAACTTGCGAGACACATTGAAACCATGGCACAGATCAGGATAAAAGACCTGGCACATGGTAGATACCCAGTATCTACTACCTCTTATCTCATGTGCAGTTTAGATTACAAATTTTTGGAAGGTGTGTGCCTTATTTTGTCATCTCAGTATTAGGGTGAAACAGATATTTACTACATTTTAGGAAGTTAGCCGATTTCTTTTTTTAAGTCTTGTCCAAAGGGGTCTCCTTCATTCTTCCCAAAGGGTTTTTCCCTGTACCAAGTATAGCTACTGGTCTCTCTACCAAATCGTTTTACCCATGTTAACAATTTTATCACTTTTACTAAGTAAAACCTACTAAAATAGGTTTGTTTTCTCTAATTTATTTTCCTCTCTTTTTGCTCATAATAAGAAGTTATATTTCTAAGTTTTAGTTCCTCAAATCATAAATGACATTTTTCCAAGGGATAAACTGGCTTTCTCCATAACGTCATCCAAGCACAGGTGCAGGAATGTTTCAGGCTTTCCCCATACTGCCTACTATGTTTGAAGCAAAAAGTTCTTCATCAGTATTGGTTGAAATCAGTAAATGTGGAAGAAATGAATAAAGTACAAAAAGAAGTATCTTCCCGCTCCCCAAGAAACTAGACACTGACTGAGAGATCTCTCAACCTAATCAGAATATCAGTTGCCTTTTACTTTTCTGAGAAAACTAAACTAAAAGCATGGATTTATTATCATGCAACTGTAATAGTTTCCAGATTATGGCCTGGAGTAGGAACGCATTCATCTCGACTTCGAGGCTTCTCATGGCAGTGTGTGATGTAAATGACAAAAGTAAGTAGTTCAGTATAGAGTGTTTGCCAAGCATGTACACATCCTTGGGTTTAAACCTTCGCACCACAAGAAAAAGAAAAAAGTAAAATAGTTCGTCACCATCCCTGTCACCTGGACATCACTAGAGAGCCGCCATTGGCCTTGAGACTCAATTCTTCCACCACAGAACTCTATTCCAACATAGCAAAGTGGAATAGCTATTTGTTCACACCTACCATTTTTTCTTCCTTATTTATTTGGTAGAATTCACCACAGAAGTCACTGAGGCCTGGAGTTTTCTTTGTGGAAATGTTTTAACTACAAATAACAACCTTAATCAATACAGAACTTTTCAGTTATGAACGTTTTCATGAGTGAGCATTGGTAGTTTTGTTTTTCAATGAATTCTTAAATTTTCTGTGTTGTTGAATTTACAGATCTAAAGTTATTCAATTTTATCAGTCAACTCAAAGAATAGCTTTTGGTCTCATTGCTCTTTCTCTATTAATTTTCTGTTTTATATTCTCTATTATCTTTATTTCCTTATGTCTGCTTACTTTTGTTTTTACTTTTCTTTTTCTTATGTCTTAAGGGTGGATGCAGAGGTCATTGATTGGAATTCTTTTAATTTCTCATGCAGGCATTTAGTGGTATAAAATTCTCTCTGCATACCACCTTAGCTACATCTCATAACTACTGATACTCTGTTTTTATTGTCATTCGCTTCAAAATATTTTCTGAATATGTGAGAAAATATTTTAACAAAACTGAAAACAAATGAAAGTTGAGCTCTTCAGATAAAGGTGGTTAAGAGACAGTGATAACCAGTGGCTCTTTGAAATAATTAAACCCAAATTGAAGTGGATAAACCAAATGGAAGTATGTAATCTACATAATAAATTACATATTACACAGATGGAACTATAATAAAATTTTAATATAAGACTAGAACAAACTTTACTTAGTGATTACCAGCAGAATTGAAGAACGAGATAAGAATAAAGCCAGTGAGTAAATAAAAACCACCCAGACATGACATGTGCTTGTAGGAAAGGGAGAATAAAGAGAGATGATACTTTGAATTTCTAAATTCATTAGAATAATAGGAATACAGAGTTGCTTGAAGAGTATCCTACATGGTCAAAGAGAATGTAAAATAGTACAACCTTTCTGGGAAAAAAAAAGATTGAATCATTAAACAAACTGCCATATGTCCATACCATGGAACACTACTGAACAATAAAAAAGTAGAAGCTATTGAGACAGAATAATTTCTGTGGATTTCAGGATAATTATGCCAAATGAAAAAAAGCCAGTTCCTGGAGGATATATTCTATGATTGCACTCATGTACCACTCTTGAAATTATAGATTATTGGTTGCCAAGTTGATGGAATTGGAGAGGGAGGAGTTGGCCATGGTCAGAGAGAGCTACCAAGAAGGATTATTATGGTGCTGTCTGTATCTCACCTGTGGTGGTGATTTTACATGTGATAAAATTTTGTGAGACTACATACACATTCAAATGAGTGTATGTAAAACAGATGAAATCTTCGTAAACCCATGGATTTTGTCAGAGCCACTTACTTGATTATAATATTGTGCTCTAGTTTTATAAAATGGATCACCAGGGAAGAATAGGTTAAGTTTATCCAGAATCTCTTTCTTTGTGTCTCTCTCACTTCTCATAATTGCATATGAGTCTATAGTTATCTAAAAAAATTGTTAATGTTTAAAGAAAATAAAGATTTGAGCCTAGACATATCAGGCAAAGGACTCTAATAAATTGTGGTATGTCTACATTATGGACTATTATGCAGTTATTTTTAAAACTTAAAGTATATACCTAGAGCAGGACTGTCAGCATCCATGAATTGCCAGTTCAGAGCTTTCTGTTCTCACAACTGGTTCTCCCAGTGGGTGACACCACAGAGTCCTGCACGACGCCGGGCTCTAGACGTGAACGCTAGCCTCTGGTGCACTCTCCTCTCCATCCGGGTCCTCCAGCTTGAAGTAGGCAGTGTACTCTTCCCCCACCCTGAACTAAGGTAGGCTGCCAGCCTCAGGAATGGGGGCTTGGGGAGAGTGGCTGGGCAAAAAGGAAGCTCCTGACTTTCTGCTGCATTCGCCCAGGAATTTAATCTGTACGATTTAGTGTGAGAGGAGAGTGGAAAGGTTGGCCTGCACCTTTGATCTGCAGCTTGGGGGCTGAGCAGGGAAGGAGCCAGTCATTTTAAAGAGTGCACGGGCAGGGAGCAAGTCTGAGTCTTTCTGCTCTTACTGAGTTGTAGTAGATTTCCTGAATAAATATTTCTACATCCATTATGTGGTCTTTAAATGAAAATAAATAAATGAAAATGCCTTCCCAATAAAGGGTTGTTATTCTTTAAGAATTTTAAGACTCCAAGAAAGTATTGTAAGTGACGAATATATTTAAACACTACCCCAAAAAGTGATCTTCGGGCGTGACCCAAAGTTCTATTCTCAGTTTGACTCATAAGATACTTATTTTATAACAGAATCACTCACCAGGAGCATGACTCAGGGTCTCTGTTTATTTTTCCTCCTTCTCCCTGATCAGTTCCCACTACCTAGCCCTCTCCCAGCATGCTTCTCCTGCGTTACAGCCTTTTGCCATCATAGGAAATGGGAACGGAAGGCTTACATAGTTAAAAGAAGGAAAATCAGGAAGTCTGGGAAAAGATTCCTAAAGTCCTTAGTAGCCAATTATCTCCCTAAACTATGCTTACTACAGTAGTATGAACTTTGAAATACTGCTCCCTTTCTGTTAATTAAGAAGTCAGACTATCGGTGAAGCCGAAAAATTAAATCTAATGTCCTTCATTCACTCACTTAACAAAGATGATTGAACACTTAGGGTTGTGCTGCTCTGGTGGGCACTCATGCCTGGTTGACATCTTAGAAGATGAGAATGAAGTTGAGGAGCTAGCTCATCCCTGTATCCCTCGCTGAGCCAAAATGTTGTCATTCCTGCTCAGTTTTTTGTTGTTGTTGTTGTTGTTGTTGCTTATCCATCTATTCATGCCTCAGAATGACTATGAGGAGCACTGAGGATGGGATCCCAGGAAAAGCTATAATTGAGATTCACCTTTAGCTCCACATTGTAACAGCTTTGAAGCTGGCCAGGAACAAGTAGCATTGTGATTTTGGCTTTTCATCAGGTAAAACTGAGCAGCTAGAACATACGCTTTTCACTTTTATGAATCCTTTGCTCTTCTAAAAAGATCTAGAATAGGTCTGGGAGTCTAGCTTGGTGGTAGAAACCAGTATGCAGGTAGTCCTAGGTTTGATCTCCAGAATATCAAAAATAAGAACCAATCAAAATATGGAACCAATCAGAAATAAATTCTATTTAAGCACAATGCAATCCACCCATGGATGTTTACTCAAAGTAAGAATGCAAATGATAACAAAAATCCAGGCTGACAATTCTATTTTAAAACGAAAGTTACTTTAAAAAAAATTAAAGAATTCAGAGACTTCAAGTGGAGTTAAAAGTAAGAAGCAAATAATCTGAAAATAAGACACTGATGTAGTTTGAATTGTAAAATTACATACTGTTGTTTAGTAGGTGCAAACTGAATCTTTACTGTGTGAAATGTTCCAAGGCAGAGTCCTTGCTTTCAGGAAATGAGTCCTATATGCAAATAATTATCATGTAAGGCAGAAAATATTTGTTATATAAAGAGGTCTAAAATGTTGTTTAAGAGAAAGAAGAAAGAGGTGTCTTCCCATTAGGGAGGATGGTAGAAGAGAGTTCGTAAGGGAAGTGACCTCAGACCCGAAGCTGCAGGCGAGTAGGCATGTGGGGACATCACAGAACCAGCAGGCAGCGCTCTAGGCTGCCTGCAGACACCAGGGAAGTCTCCCTTGCTGGAGTGCTGGGGAACCGGTGACTGGAAAGGGGGGCGGGAGTAGGGATATGAAGTCATCATGAAGACCCCAAAATGTCTTCAGGGGACCTGGGGGTTTATTTGGACAGTAATAAAAAAATTAACCACAGAAGTTTATTTGAAGCAGGAAATACTCATCAAAACTGTGTCTTGGAGAATTGTTGCAACACCATGTATAAATTAGATTTTTTTTTTAATGTTAAAAGTAGAAAGTCAAAAAAAAAATTAGAAAGACCAATATAGAAATCATTGTTAAATTAAGGCCAGTAATTTTTAAAATAAAGAATTCCAAGACCTGGGATAAAGTTAAATTTTTTAAAAAGAGATAAAAATGAAGGTAGGTGGAAGCTCTATATACGTACAATAGGCAGCAGAATTGAGAGGAGCGGACGGGTGCAGATGCTGGGGTGCGGGCAGCTGAAACGTGAGGGCCGATGGCAGCAGCACAGAGGTGCAAGAGGGTTTGAGGGTTAATGTCTGTGTCAACGAGACTGCCAGGGCGTTACAAAGGGAACAGGAATGGAAAGGTGAGAGTGAGGGGAAGAAGAAAAATGCTACTTCATTTAGTCAATAAATATTTATTGGGCACTTACTATGTGCCAGGTGCTGCTCTGGGGGATGAATTATCTTTCATTCTTTGAATCACGTTATGTGGAAGAGGTGCCGTCCCTAACCTGCGTAACTCCAGAGGCAAAGCAGGAGCTAGGGAGCAGGAGCAAGGCAGGAAGAAAAATATTTCTCTAATAAATAGAAGCTTTCTCATGAGTAGTAAGGGCTCCGTCAGGGCGGTATTCAAGCAGAAGTTGGATGATGCTCTTCCAGGATCACTGTTACGAGGGATTCCTACCTTTGGAAAGAGGTTAGATTCACCTTTTTGTGAGTTTGCACTCAGTCTTGAGTCTTTTTTTTTTTTTCTGACGATGTAGTCCTGTGGGTTCTATTATTAATCTCTAGTTTCTCCCAATTATTAAATAAATTAGTCTGCCATTCAGTAAAACTGAGACATTTACATCTGTTATTTCTGAATTATTTTTGGAAGATGGAGCTCCTCTTCTGTAATAAAAAATTCTACTCAGTTAATGTTACCTTTACAGCTATTTCAGAATGGTAACCCTGGTAGATAGGGTTATAAATACCAGACAGGAAAGGGATTTCTTGTGCCTAATAATATTTTTGTTTGGAGCAAGCCCTTGCAAACGAGGAACAAATTATCTTGGCTTCCAGATTGCGATGCAGTTTCTGTACGTTTCAGTAATTCAAAAAGGAAAGAAAAATACCTCAGAGAGGTTCTTTTTGATGCAGCACGGTAAAGGCAAAGAACAATTATTCCCTAAACACTGTAAAGCTTCAGATCCCAGATCCCGACGCTGTATCTGTGCCGCATTTTAAAAGAAGAAAGGAGAAGAAAGAAAGGGAAAGGGAAAGAGGGAACCTGTAGTGAGCCCAGCTGTAAGCTATAGTTTAAGCTTTGCGTCTCCTGGTGTCTTTTGAAAGGTAAAATTCCACAACAAATAGCCCGGTAATGTATAACCAGTATGGAGATTCAATTCAGACTGAAGCACTCCGGTTTGCTTTGGAGGCTTGCTATTTTCTGCGTCTGTTTTGACTGCTCTCATCACTCAAGATTGACGCTTGGATGGGTGTGTAGGAGGAAGCAGAAGCAGCAGGCTTACAGCTTGCAGACAAAAAAAATCTGCCTTATCTGATGGCTATTATTGAAAATGCGAGGTGTAGCCTGGGCTGGGTAATGAAGGGGAGCGAGCGAGGGGGAGCACGGAGCGTGGAGCTGCATACCGATGAGTGTAGGAGTACTTGATAAAAAGAATCCTGGCTGCTGGCCGTGCGTCGCTCACTGTGGAGTACTCCAGCGATCACACAGAACGCAGACCAGCCTCGCTGACAGCTTGCTATGCCTTCTTCTGCTGCCTGGTTCTGGGGGCTGTATGACGTACTGGTCGGTAGTAAAGATTAATATGTAAGAAATGTGGAGCTAGGATCAAGTCAGACTCCACAGCCTCCCTGGCAAACTATGTTTTACTTCTGACTTTGCTCTCTCGCTGAGAACATTGATCTGTCAAGCTGGCGGGCTCCTTTGATAGCAACTTTCCCAGGAGCATGATGTGGCAATGCCACCTCTCAGCCCAGGACTACCGCTATTACCCCGTGGACGGCTACTCCCTGCTTAAACGCTTCCCTCTTCATCCTCTTACAGGACCCAGATGCCCTGTCCAAACAGTGGGACAATGGTTGGAAAGCATTGGGCTACCTCAGTACGAGAACCACCTGATGGCTAATGGATTTGACAATGTACAGTTCATGGTAAGATGCTCTCTGTGTCCACGGAGCTGCCTTTTGTGTGTCTTTGCTTCCTATGTGTCTTACATGGATGGCTCAGAGGCAGCCGGATTTGCACCAAAACCGATCAGTTTTTGTATGTGTAACTGCATCAGAAAATTGGATGCTCTTAGGACTGAACTTACTGTGTACATAGAGACACTTCTGAAAAACGCGATCTGTGTGCAGCGTAGACATGTGTGTTAGTGAATGAACCGGCGGGAGCACTATTTATAGGCAGTGAGAAAGGATCAGCGTTTATATTCTCCCTGTCATTCTTTGTTGTGTGTGTTTTTATAAATTTGCGATCTCAGATACTCGGTTACATTATATCACACTTCAGCTAATGCTCGATTCCTTAAATATATTATTTTGCTTGAGCATCAACATTTAATTGTTAATTAGACCATTTGTTATGTTGGTGCTGTGAAGATCATTTTTCCCCGATAATTGTTCAATAAGCAGTTTATCGTGTGAACGACCTTCTTTTCATTAGCAAACTGTTTCAGATGGTCAATTATGGAGAGGATTCACTTACACAGGCTGATTGAAGAGCAATGAAGTATTGTTTGTTACTTTAGGTGGAAACAAACACTTCAGTCAATTGGCTGTCGGTATTTAGAAAGGGGCTGATACACTCCGTGTGCTCGTGTAGTTCTGAGTCCTGGTCCATATGCGGTCTGAACCTGGCTTGTGCAAACTTCCCTCTGTGCTGCCTCGAGGTGGGCAAGAGGAGAGGAAGTGTGCGGGGGACAATCTAGCTCTCTAATCCTCTCCATACGTCCCCGGAGCCCAGCAGTCCCCCTCCTTAGCCCACGTCACAGCCTCGTTACTTCCCTAGGTCTCATCACACTTACACTGATCCCTAAACTGAGAGAGACCCACATAGCACAGGGTTATAGCAGATGAACTGTTAGCAGAGATAATAAATAGCTGTTCTCAGATGAAATGCTGGGACTGACACCTGCAGCTTGCTAATACCAGAACTCATCATAACAATGCTTACAGCGATTTGAAATTATTTTTATTTCCATTTGAAATTATTTTTTTCTAACTTTGATTTGACTATTAAAGATTTGAAGATTACTGAAATTGTTAAACTTTTGCTTCTTGCCACACAATCTGTATGCCTATTAGATTTTTAAAGACACATAAATGTCGTAAAGCATATGAGCTTCAAGTAACAATATATTCATAACTCTTTATGAGTGTTTTTTAAATACTGAGGCATTATTGCTAATTATGATATATGTTTTAAATAACGAGCTGCTATTACTTTTCTTGGGTGTATGAAGTACCGTCACTGGCTAGATAGACAAGATATTATTGGGACCGAAATGGGAAACAAGAAAAAAGTGAAAGTCCTTAAATTTGTGTGAAAAGCTCAGGACATGAAGAGCAGATTCAAGACAGACTTGGGACACTAAACAGATGACACCAAGAATTAGAAGAACTAAGCCATTTCATCGTTACGTTGTTTTCTATCAATTTGAGCATTTTTTTTCCTTATCTCTACCTGAAACAGATTATTTTTATTTCCACCCCTCCAATCCTTGTACAAATTTATTCTGGTTCATGAAAAGGTAGGGCTCAATTTCCTGGGTCATTTTGCCACGTTGGAAGATTTTAATTCTACTTAATTTTCTTCTGAATGCTAAACATTTGTAAACAAATATAGTCCTTTTTGAAAGCCTCTAACTGAAAGGTTAATCAGACAGATTTTAAATAAGAATTTGAGGAGAGACTGTAAAAACCATTCATGAGTAAATTGTGTACAACTAGAACAAATTCTATCTGGGAGGTAAAAAAAACTCTGGGAAGCCTGTGTCAAAGCCGAGGTCTGATCATACGTTGCTTTACTTGTTTAATTCCAAGTATTACACAGGTTATTTTATGTACTTTACATAAAATTAGAATAAGAGTTAAGATGAACTAATCAAATACTTTCTTCAAGAAACAGAATTTTTTAAAAACTTTGATCATGTAGAATTAATTACTAAAATGAAACAAATCAAAACGATGTCATCAATCAGTGCTTTACATGTTGTTATACCCCATTTATTTGCTGCAAGTATCATAAGAAATTAATTTCTACCTTTATAAAAATTCTTCACTAATTTCCATAATCTAATTTTCTCCTATGCTTGTAAACAAAGCACACTAATGTGATTGGCCCACTTTAAGAAACAGACTTCATTAATGTGGTAAAATATCTGGTAGGCCTGCTCACTTTCCACTTGATATCATTTTAGCTTTTGTTTTTCTTGAAGCACATTCTGACCTGCATTTATTCATCCTGTTGCCTAAGCAACAAGCGCCATGCTCCTATTAACTATGATGTAGTGCAGGTCCTATTAGCCTTTCAGAACAAGAGAACAGACATCAAGAGAATATAATTAATGTTGTTTGAAACATCATGGTACATCGATGCATGGATATGTTTTATTTTGGAAACATTCTCATTAAACATTTTTATTAATCAATATGTCATCAATGAATTTAAGTTTAAAAGGTCTGTATAAGTAATTTTCATAGTAAAGTATCTTTGAAAGCTCTATAAAATGTCTTATTAGATCAGTTCTACTTACACTTGCATATAAACACTATGTGTGGATGATTTATCTATGCAGCCATGATTAACTTTTATATAAATTATCTATATCAGTTCCTAAACACTAGAAAAGGCCACTTCCCCATGCACTCATTTGCTTTTAAAAACCTAATTATTGCTTTTCCTTGAAGTTCTTATTACTTAACTTTGGTTTTGAAGATATGCAAAATAATTTTCATATCTTTGACCCAAAATTCTTAACATTTTCTTTATATATTTCATCCTTGTTTGCAGAATAGTTATGCACACAGATTAGACCTTTTTGAATCTGTAAAAATATTAAATATATGGAAATTGGTGCAAAGAATAGCTATAAAAGTAGCTCAGGTCACCTAAGACTTTGGGAAAGTCATGCCTGTCTTGAAATCAAACCTTTAAAAAATAAAATCTTGTGCCTTAAGTCTCCCTCAGGTGTCACCCTGTCTGACCTTCCCCTCTGAAGTCACAGGCCATGTCCTCTCCTGCTGAGGGATGTTTCCTTGCTGCTTGCCAGCCCTGGGAACGATATAGTGGTCTCTGACATAGATACCCCTCCTTTAGCTCAAGTTTGCAGCAGGTACAGTGTAGCTAAGTTTCAACCTTAGTTTTTTCCCCAGCAGAAATTTTAGGTATGAGATGATCAATATATAGAATTACATGCTTATCTATTTCATTACTGTCTTTGTTTCTTCTGCCGTTTTCCTTTTTTTAAATCTGAGGATAGCTTCCTAAATTTTAAGTCTCAGGCCAGCTATTCCTGTATCCAGGACTGCTCCTTTGTCTCTCTCCCCCCTCCCTCTAGACTATTCCCTTCCTTCATTTTTATTCTTAAAGGTCTAACCCAATTTGTGTCTGATTCACATAGCTTTACTTAAGGACTCCAATCCGTAGCAGCCAGAACTCATGTACATTTCTCATACCATTACTCCTTCTCTAGAATCAGGAGTTATGCTTTCACTTATGTATATCTTGTCTCTTCAGTTAGACTGAAAAAGTTCTGAGTCCAAATTCTGTGTGTTTTCCTTGTCTTTCCTTTAACTGCTAGCATATGCTACGTGCATAGCAATCAGCCTGTAAAAGAGCAAATACACAACACATTGTTGTAGATGGACCTTCATTCTCTTTTTTTAAGTGGAAATCCTGGTTATGCCAATGTGAATATGGAACCCTAGTAACCCTCACACTTTCGTGCAACCTAAAATTTGCTATGTGCCAGGTACAGTGTTAAGTACTAGGAATGTAACAGTGAAGAAGAAATGATACTTACTCTCAAACAAGATATAGTACTACTTGCAGACCTTGCATATCATTTGCATACATGTCACATGTTCCTTTATGTATATGCACAGACATTGTATATGTACTCACATACCAGGTTACTGGGCTCTTGTCCCTCATCTTTCCATATAATTATCATCATTTAGCATATCTACTTACTAGAAAGAATTTTTCCCAGCATCAAACTACAGTAGGTGATAGAAGATGTAAAACTTGTCATAACACAGAATAAAAAGAAAATAAATGTATGATAACATCCAAACATTGGAAGTATAATAGAAGATTTACAGTCTCTAGATCATATTAAGAAGTTTATATAGAGCTGACACTTTCTTGTATGCACAAAGCCCTGGATTTAATCCCTAGCACTGAACTGATATATCCACAACTCTATCTGTATCCTTATGTTACTGTGAAGAAGATTGAACCTGTAGTCTCACCATGATAACTAGTAAGCAGTTAGGATGTAAACCCTAACAAGAAAGGAGAATGAATGAAGTTGTACCAACTCATTTTCTAGCATCTCCTGTTGACATTGAATGGCCGAAAATGCAGCCTTTACAAAGTAAGATATAAAAATACTGACAGCTCTCCATGAATTGTCATTTTTATACACGTGGGTTGAGAGCACTCACGAAGTGCTTGCTGGAAGTCAAAGTGGGTAGTGCCCACTTTGACACGGAGGTGGACCACAGGGCTCTTAGCTGGCATCTGTTTGAACAAAAGACTGGAGCAAGACTGAGTTCACAAGTATATACGTAATTTAACTCCCTCCCCCGGTTGTGTGGTGGATTTCGTGCAAATGGACTTATATTTCTTTTGCACTTTTGTGTAACCTTGCTCCAAAAAGAGCACCATTTGCAGTTGGCTTGATAAAATAATCTTTCAGGTATTAGAGCAGCATATCATGGTCAAAGTAAGGAACTGAATTTGTGAAGCAGAAAAATAAATGTCTGTAAGGGGTACATATTGTTGAAATATTGCTTAAGAAAAATTTTATGAAATTACTGAGATTCAGAAGTATAAGAGGAAAAGACTTTTCCCATTCTCTCCACCATCCCATTCCTGAAGCGGTCTAGGTTTCCAGTGGAGTGGGTGGCCTTGTATCTTGTGTGCAGTTATAGTTCATCAAACCCATTTAGGTCAGTAGTGACAAACTCATTTTTTGAAAAAAACAGACACAAAATTTTTTCATCTGCTGACATTTAAAATCTGTTGGTCTCTAAAAATCAGTGCTAAGAGAGAGTGATTCTTTATCTGGTCAACAGTTTAATTACAGAAGTCGTAGGCAACAAGAGCCTGGCAGTGGTGGGGAGAGAACTAAAGTGACTTCTCCATTTGCAGTCTTGCTTTTCTATGGTTTGGTTTACTCATGTGTAAATCCAGTCTAATGAGGGATCTAGACAATGTGTTCTTTGGGTGCTTCTTTAACATTTTGAGCTCTGAGAGGAGGCAGGGCAGAAGACTGCTGCTGGCAGACCTACTCACTGCCCTCCTGCTTCCCATCAGCCTTGGGAGAGTGCTGACAGCCTGTGCAGAAAGTTGAAGTGAAGATATGTGTGGGAATGGCCGGGTTGGAAGAACAGCTCATGGAGAAAACAGCAGCCACAGTTCTTACCTAGTAATGGGAATCTTTTCCTTCCTCTGGAAGTTACTCGGATTAAATTTTTAGGTGCTGAAATTCCTTGTCCCATTTTCTAGTAATGCGAGAATGTAATTCTCATTACTAACTAATACATGGATGGACCTTTAATTTAGCTCTGAAACATATTTGCCTAATTTGATCGTTAGAACTACTTCTAGTGATGGGATGTTTGGGATGAGGAATTTACCTTGTGAGTCAGAATAGTTACTAAAGCTGCCGAGTTACAGACTGATGTTGAGAAATCCAGCCAGAAGCACATCCTTTTCTCCTATAAGAGGACACACATCTCCAGCAAGTGTGCAGTGCAGTGCCCCCATTTTCTTCCTTACAGTCACCCCTGTAACCTCTTCATAATCAGCCTGTCTCCAACCTTTCTGCTGAAAGTGTTCTTTTAAGTCAGCTGTACTCTCCTTGGCAAATTCCTCACCCACCTTTTTATTCCCTCAGTCCACTTCTCTTTGCCTTTTTTTACAATATCTGATTTTCCTCTCTCTCCTCTGTTAATGTTATTTACTTCCTGTCTGGGTTTGGCAGCAGCTTTCCTGCCCTTTCCAATCACCCGACTCTCCTGATCCTCTTCACTCTACACCCTAAGGGTTGGTTCTCCAAGATTCATGCATGTTCTCTTTGCTTCACCTCCTTCCACCTGATTTCCGGTGCTATCTACCTACTCAGAAATCATTTTCTTGTAAATATATTCACATGAAGTGTTAGGGAAGATCTGGTATAGGATAAAAGCCAGACAAATGTTAACTGTTACTGAAGCAAGAGTGTATCACTATCCTACCTAAAATACTTCATAGGTTCTTAATTACCTACAGGAGTTAATAAGATAGTCCCTGAGTTCGTAATGTGGTTTTCACACTTAGAATCCCTAGGACCTGACCCCAGCTAATTCCCAGCTTTATCTCTTACCATTTCCTCTGGTGCAGGAGCAAACTAAACTACTTAGTTTCCTTCCAGTGCCTGGTTCCTGCTCATGCTACTCTCATCCAAAAATCATCTTTCTTCCCTCTTAAATCTTTAGCTGTTAGTTTGGTTATAACGTCTCTTTTTCATTAGTCTGTGTTTACAGTCATAATGATAACATTCACTATGGGCAGTTGGTACATGTACCTAACACAGGTATACAACAATTTTTTCCATTTTCCCTTGCTTGTAACTCCTTTTAGCTCTCAGTTATTTTCTGACTCCTCTAATAGGGATTAGGATCCCCACTTCTGTAATATGTAAAACTTATCTTACTAGATTATATCACCGTTTGCTTGTCCATTTCCCCCATCACCTCTGTGTATACAAACGCTAGAACAGGGTTTAGCAAACTTTCCCTGTAAAGGACCACATGGTAAATGATTTAGACTTTGCAAGCCACATGGCCTCATTTTTGCACCACTTCAATTCTGCTGTTATGTAAAAAAGCCACAGACAGTATGTAATCAGTGTGGTTGTGTTTCCAATAAAACTTTATTTATAAAGACTGACAGATAAGATCAATGGATTAAAGTTTGTTGCCCCTGCTCTGAATTTTTAGCACCCCAATAGTTAAAAATATATCTTCCTTCCTTGCATCTTTAGGTTCAATACATAATTTACACATATAGATACAAGAAATGTCCAGTCAAAGGAGGATAAAAATCAAGATGTATCCTGTGTGTTACACACACTCAATGTTGAATATGATCATAATATATATATAAAATCTATCAATCAAGTCCATTCAAAATAAAGAAAAGAAAGGAATATACAAAACCAAATAAGATTCGGTGGGAAGGAAGAGGAGAAGCCAGGAGAAGAGGAGCTGGGCAGTCAGGAAGATGACTTCCCACACTGCTCCTGAAGGCTTCTTCTAAAGATAACCCAGCCAATAGCCAGGGAGGTTTAGAACAAAATCCTTCAAGAGTCTGATGAGAGCCAGCAAGGGTGTTTCACTTTAACTAAGCAGACCAAGGAATATTTTTGGAAAGGGAATTTAGGAACTAGAAAAACACAGCTGCAGAGGAAGTCTGTTAGTCCCTCTGTGTGGAATTCCTTTTTCTTCCCTTTTCACCTCATTGTGTATCATTGTTCATGAATCAGTTTAAGCATCGCTTTATCCAGGAAATGTTCCCTAACGCTGTCCTGTCGTTTGGTTGGCACAGGGCTCCTGCTGTGTGCTGTGGCACCCTGTTCTTAGCCAACTGCTAGCCCTTCCCATGGAGCATTGCAGCTATTTCATCTGTTCAGAAATCTGCTTTTACCCTAGAAAGGAAGTTTCTTAATGGTGGAAACTGAAATTTTTATCTTTGTGTTTCTAAAGCCTACCATAGTGCCTAGCATATAGTAGTTTCTCAATAAGTATTGATGGAATGTAATTTTAAGGTTATATAGTTTTAGATAAATTAACCCACATAATTCTCAACATCTATCTGTCAGCAAAGATTACTACCCCCAGATTTATAAGCCAGACCTGAGGACTTCTGCATCTCTATGCCTAAGTTTTATTTTATAACTTCTGCTTGTCCTCAAATAATTAAGATATGAGAAACATTCTTTTTCTTGACACTCAATGACTGTCTGAAACAAGAGCCCCAGAGCAACAGACAATTGACAAGTAATGTTTAATAGAAAGAAAATATAGTCAGTAAAATACTATAACTCTTGAATATCTTTACAGACATTATTATTATCTCTCCCACAAATGTTAGGCAATATATAATTCCTATTTTATACAAATGAGAAAACTTAGTGATAGAGATTCCACATATCTGTCTCAACACACTCAAGAACCAAGTCCAGGTCAATCTGAATCCAAAGGAAAAAGTTTTCAAGAGTTGCTGAGAAGCATGTCTGGCTAAGCTAAGAAAAGTGGGGGTCTGCTCAAGCAAAAGCATGTAAGCTTTCTAAGTTCACTGGGAGATGAGGATCAGAAAGGTGCCAAGCACAGGAGAGAAGAAGAAAACAGTTGCCACATTCAACCAGAGATTGGATAGTTCAGCCCGAGGGTTGTTCCTCACCATACACAGCATCATGCAAGTACTGATGATCTTCTAGGTCAAATTTGTCCTCAGACTTAGGGACATTTTGAGGGAAGTCCTTTAGTGCATACAGAAGTCAAGGAACCTGACAGTAGCAATGTCCACGGAAGACATTTGTCCTACAGTAACGGTCCTTTCTAAGGTACAATGAGTTGTCATGATAAATGGTTACAAGTACTTACTCACAAGGTTAGACTGCACAGTAACAGCAGGCATGTCCCTCCCTGTGTCTGAGGCTGTGTACGCTCTCTGTGGCTGCTGTGCACTTCACTCTCTGGGAACCATCCATACATGAGGAGCTTATGGTCTAAACTGGTATTGAGTAACATGGGCCTCTATACATCTACTTACGAGTGATAGAAGTTGTGTTAAAGAAGGGGAGGAAGATAAAATGAATGTTTTATATAGGTCTCTGATTTGTATTGAACAGCAGGACATTGATTTCTGCTCCTATGTCTACAGAATTTCAGGTTATGATACTTTTACATTCTCTCTGGCCAAACAAGATGATTGGGATTCACACACAGCTTGGGGGGATACCTTGGGTTGGTAAGCCAGTATCTGCTCAGACAGCTGGCAAGAGGAATTAGGCTTGTTCTTCTAGAGTTTTGAAGATCTTAGAATTCTAGGTCTAGAAGCTAAAGTATCTCAAGTTCACTTGACAGTAGTTCTATTGCACATTCTTTTATCAGACAGAAGTAAGGCTGTAACGAGGGAGCTGAACATTTGGTATTCATCAGGCCTACATAATGAGATAGCACGTCCAGTTATCTGCTACCCTAGAACAAATTAATAGTAACGTTCAGACTAGCAAAATCAACTCCAGAAATCCTTCACTCTTTCAAAAGGAAATAAGCAAAAGATCATTCCGATCAACTCAATCATTTAAGAACTGCTGAATGAATAACAATGAGATTATTTGGGGAAGAATGGAGTGATGGGTTTGTTGTTTAATCAAAAATGCAGCCCACTGACTTCTTTTTAGTAACTTTGGTGTAAGGGGAAGAAGAATACCATATTAAATTCTGACTGCACTTTACAGTTTTAAAAACTCTTACACATACATTATCTCAATCTGGAAGACAGAATAAATAGATTCTATGTTTAGTTCTTGCATATATAGTTCGCAGTTCGGTAAGCCTTCTTCTCTGCAACCTCTGAGCAAGTTCAGATATAATCTGGGTTTTTTCAAGCTCTCCTTCAATTCTCTGTCTCTTAGAGGCTTTACCCACTGACTCATTTTCCCTGCATAACTAGGTTTCTTTTCTTTTTTTTGGGGGGGGTGGTTGAGACAGGGTCTCGCTTTGTGGTTCAGGCTGGCCCTGAGCTCAGCCTCAAACTCACATCACAGCAATCCTCCTGCCTCTGCCTCCCGAGTGCTGGGATTACAGGCGTGAGCCACCACGCCCGGCACTGGGGTATGTGGTGCTGGTTGCTGGGGTATGTGGTGCTGGTTGCTGCTGGGCATGAGTCTCCACGCCCAGTATTGTATGTGGTTACTGGGGATCGAACCCAGGTCTGTGAGCTTGCAAGACAGGCACCGGAACCACTGAGCTAAATCCCCGGTCCATAACCAGGTTTCTTAAAGGAAGTGTGTGTGTACTTGCAGGATCGCCCGTCAGCGTAACAGTCAGACCTTGACCCTCTTCTCATACCACACATTTTCCTTAAGTGACTTCTCTGAGGCTCAGGAAAGCTTCCCACTTTCCATATATTCTTCTGTTTTCCAAACTCTGTTGCATGGGATAGTGAACAGTTGGGTAGATCACTCAGAAGAAATCGAGACTTGAATGAGATTAGAAAAATAACCACGGGTTTTAGCAAAATAAAAGCCACTGAAAAGTGTACCAAGAAACCATTCTGCAAAATCTGAGCTACAGAAGACACTCTGCCTTGGGGGAAACTTTAAATATTCATCTTTAAAAGTGAGAAAAAACATGCCAGTAGAATGGAGTGGCATTATATGACCATGAGGAAACTCCTCTGAGATTTGTAATTATTAGATTCTATTTGGAAAAGGTAGTCATGCTCAACAGGAGTTGGAAAGATGAGGACACTGTAGGGCACAGAATTGCTTCTGTCACCTGACTTTTTTGCCAACTTGATGTGAGCTTTTAAGCTGGCCACTTAACCTTTGTGAACATCAGTTTCCCTGTGTGAACTAGAGGTAGTACCTAATTTTCAAGGTGCTGTTAGGATTAAATTAAGGCTAGCTCCGTGCGTTCAGTAAGCAGTGAATCATGCTTGTGACGGGAGAACCTTTAGACCACTTTGTAATTGCCAATTAACTTGCACCAGGGGTGCAGCTGGTGCACAGAAATTACCACAAGGCTTCATTGTTCTTGCTCCCATCATACATATGATGCAAGAATAAAACTTAGGTGAATATTCTAGCAACACCAAAACCCCCATGCCCACCTGTCTCAGTGACCTCCTTTCAAATAACTTTAAAGGATGCTGGGAAGTTATGTCACCCTAGTTCACTCTTACTAACTGCAGTCCTCGAGTGTTTGACTAGTTTTATACCCAGAAAACTGAGCCTTTCAGGCCTAGTAGCCATGCAGTGCATGTGCTGTTGGGGGAACGCCGTGGGACTTGTATACAAGCACTGTGTTCAGTACTTCCCAGGGGAAACATACCCAGGGACACTCAGCCATTGTATTATGTTCCCCTAACTACAGTTATTTAAACTGTGGTAACTATATGAGAAGATTTGAATTATCAAGAGTGTGATAGTCTCACCCTAAAGGATAAGTAGCCTAAATTTGCATTTAAGCTATGCAATATATTAACAAATATATTGTAGCATTTAAAAATTTAAATCTATGTGTTTCACATCTGCATCTTTTACTCTGTTGTATGTGTTGAATATCTAAAGTAGATAAAATAAAGATAGAATATCAAAAGTAGATAAAGTAGATATAAAATAGATAAATCTATGTGAAGGGCTTCCTAGGAGAATCTTTTTTAAATGGAATCCTGGGAGATTTCCTAAAGAATGAGTACCTACTATCTAATCTAACTGCCTATTTTCGTAAGGACTACAGAGAAAAATATTACAAGATATGCTTAAAGGGCTTCCCAGTTTCCCAGGCAGCTAAGACCAGAATACTTAGCAGCTAAGTTACAATATACAATTAAAAAGTGATCAGAGTCAACCATGTCAATGTTTTCACAGCATAGAATTTAACTACGGGAGAAATGAATCCATAACTTTCTAACCAAGAAGGAAGAGGAGATGCCTGTGAGTCAGTAATCAGGGAAGGCTCTCTGGAGGAAGTGGGTGTCAGTAGCATTTGTGTGAACAGTGAGGAATGAGGTGAATGATATAAGATTGAATACAATTATAAACAAAGATGTTGAGATGTCAAAACACAGATAGCGTTTGAAAAGCAAAGGTGATTCTGGTCTGGCAGTAATCCTTGGGATCATCCATGCTTCTGTGAATGAAAATGTTTCCTACCTTGGAAAATTGTGGCTCATACACTACGCGTGCAGCAGATGGAGAGACAGCTTAATGACCCGTCACAGTGCCCAGATAGGCTTGTCCAGATGGCAGCGCACACATGTACTTCACACATGCAGACAGTAAAGGAGGATGAGCAAGGAAACATCTGTCTGAAGCTGATTAACCATCTATTTCTAGATGATGCTCAAAAGAATGAAGTTACTGGAATTACATTAGGTGTTTCTCCAAAAAAGCTCCTCTTCCTGAGGGCTGTGTAGTCTCCCAGCCAAGAGCAGATCTGTTTGCAACAGCTTTATGGTATCTGGAGTATCCCCCTGTCCTCCAAAAATGTATTTGCTGGTTTTGCAAATACATTTGCTTTGCAAAGATAGAGCCTTTGCTTTTCCAAAGATATGCAGTACTCTCAGTTATTAATACCTGAAGCAACCATCTTTCCTTCCACCCCAAAACTAGGACCTCTGCCAAAATACCTGTAAGTCTTCTCAGCAATAAAACTTACCTTGCCTGAGATGTTCCAAGAATTCAAATGAAGAAATCCCTGCTTTCTCTTGACCACTCTGTGCCAGACATTCTGTAAAGCCTCCTAAATATGCATCCTCAAATGATGAGATGGTGATGATGATAATAAGCATTTTTGTCATACTTCTATTCCAGGCACTATGATGCTAAGTGTTTGACATATATTACTATTTACATTATTTTGGGATGATAAGGTACCTAGTCCTTCCTGTCACAAACCTTACAAACTACAGAAGAGACAGACATGGAAACAAACAAATCCTTCAGCACTATAGCTGACTGGAGCTATAATTGAATGACTCAGGCCCAGCTCCATAAAAGAGGTCAAGTTCACATGATTTCTTGATAGATGCAAAGACCCACAGATTGACAAGGGCTGGGAGATGGGGGAAGATTCTGGGCCAGTGGAGGAGTACGTAATTAGCATGGAGACACACAGCATGACACACATTGAGATATCCAACACTAGAGTCCAGTCTGTGTGCACGTCACAAAGAGCAAAAGGAGTGACATATAAAACCAGAGGTTAGCACAAACAAGATGAGGAGACTATTTTTATTCTAATCTAACTTGAGACTCCTCACCCCTTTGTGTGTACCCAACATTGAGTCAGGTTTTTAGATCTGTGTATCGTGCGTGTGACTCTCCACAGCCCCTTTGAGTTGGGAGCACCTTGGGGAAGGGACACTGCAGGTCTCTTCTCCCATCACCCACAGAAGCTCCCAGGGAGCTCTCCCTGTCAGTTGCCTGACTGGCTAATCATCTGCCTGTGGTTGCAGGTGATTATCTGCGCTGCCTGACAAGGCCAAGAGTCCAGGGATAGTAATTACGCCAGCATCAGTGGGACTTCTGGTGTCAAAGATCCTGTTAGAAAGCATTTTATGGATACTAATTCAGAAGGCTGTTCTGCAGCACAGGAAAACAGTGCCCTCCAACAAGCTGTAATCAGGGTTTACCATTTCAATAGCAGTCTTCAGAGCCAAAGCCCAGATGTGAAAAATTAAGGCTCCTCTTCTTCCTGTTACCCCATAACCAAGACAGTGACAGCACTAACAGGGGTCCCTCCCCCGCGTCCTCAAGAGCACTCTTGGAAAAGAGGACAGGGAAGGGGCTGGGCAGAGGGGCCAGTGGGTGCCTATGGCGAATCAAGCATTGACTCAAAACCTCGTCTTGTTCCCAAAACATGGTTTATCTAAACATGAACAATAAGCCCAAGGACAACTTAGACAACTGAGCATGGCGAGGACACTCACAGTGATAGTGACAGAAAGGCATGCACTTTTCAGAGGCAGTCATTCTGCAGTAGTATGTGCTCCTTTTTAAACATCAGAACAAGTGCACAGATGCACCTACTCCACATCCTGCGCTCTTGTGCCTACTCCTAGACCTGCTCTCTACAGCTAATACCTTAAGCACTCTGTGCTTAGTCCTCCCAGTGGTGATCTCCATACAACATGGATTTACTCCAAGCACTCACTTTTATCCAAGTTAGAAGTTACCAGAGTCTGGTCTCAGTACTGTGCATAGCTCCTGTCTCCAATGCTCCAGCCACAGCCCGAATCACCTACGGACTAAATCTGCCTGCAACTCAGGTGCTATGAAACATTACTCATTGTGATTTATATCAACTTAGTTTTGACTGTGAGGCAGCACTGGCATAAAAATCCACTGCCTCCAATTATGGCTTCTTCACCTATAACATCTGAGACCTGTATGTCGCTGGGGCCAAGTGTCAGAGATGGTGGCGTGATAGCCATCCACACAGTTATCTGAGCTGAAACCCTGACAGTTACCCTGGAACTTACCTGTTATTTACCTCTGTGTATTTCCTTGATTGCTTCTGCTGTACCGAGCACAGAACACAGGGCCGCCCATGTGCATGCTCTCATGGAACTATGTTCCCAGCCTCCTGTTCTTTACTTCTACTGTGTTTGATTTTCCCCCTATTTCTGATTGATTGTCCTCATTACATTTTCACCCTTGTTTAATCCTTAAGGTTTCCACAGTCTCCATCCTACTCTCTGTTTTTCTGATCTGCTTTTTCCCGTGGTTCCCTCCCCTTCATCTTCTTGCCTCTCAAGCCTCATTGTGGGACTCACCTCGTTACAATCCCCCAACCCCGAGTTCAATTCACTGTGTCTTGCATTTTTAAAATTTGGTTTCCCATATTGCTGGAGCACATACTCAAACACCCTTTCAAAACAGAAGTAGTTGAGCAATATAGGTGGGGTGGATTTGTAAATCCCTGCACATCTAAAGACATCTAAAAATGCGCTGGCTGATAAAGGCTTCAACCTGATTTCAGGTTGAATCTGTTTTTTCAGCCTTGCAGGTATTGTTCTGTAGGGGGCGTTTGAGGTGCATAGGAAGTGTGGCATCAGTTCCTTCAGAGGTCACTTCCCCCTCTGTGGATGTTTGAGCATCTTCTGTTGATGCAGAGTGTCCTGTTGTGCCTCTCAGCTGGGACTGAGTGACCTTTCCATCCTGGTTTCAAACTGGTTAGACACTTTAAACCTAAAATGCAGTTTGAGAAATTCTGTTATTATTCCTCTGATCATTTCTGTTCTGGGGTTTGTATGAACTCCTCTGTAGTAGCCAGATGTGAGCTTCCTCGGACATCCTTCACTGTTTCTTAGTCATTCTTGGCCACTTTGTCATCTCTTTATTTCTATCTCACATTTTAGGGGATTGCTTTCAATCTTTAACTATTAAAATACTAAGCAGGGACATTTTTAGTTTCCCAAAGCTCTTTCTCCTCTATTCCTTTTTCATCAATGCTTTTCTTTCATTCTTTCTTTTCTTTTGTTTCTTTCTTTCTTTCTTTCTTTCTTTCTTTCTTTCTTTCTTTCTTTCTTTCTATGCAGCATTGTTTTGAGCTGGTCAAGTGTACAGTTAGAGACTCCTTGTTTCTATTTTGAAATTCTTGGCATTGTCGAGGGTTGGTTTTTCTCCTGTGCCCTTTAACTGGATCTTCCTTGATAGCATTGCAGCCCATCCTCCATTGACTGTTGCTGTGTGATGTTTTGCTCATATTTCAGAAAGAGGTGATGGAAAAGCAAACTGGAAGCACATTTTCACTACTTCCTGGCTCCATGTTAGTGAGCAAGGTGTCCTACGATGATCACAATGTCCATGGCCAGAATCCCGTGCGCTGCTGCTAGGGACCTCCCCAGAAAGTGTTTTAAAATGTCATCTCCTTTCTGACAGGTGGGGAGGGACCACTAGACACAGACCGTACCATTTGGCCCCATGTTATGCTCTAGTCCTCTATCTGTACTCCTTTAGACTAAAACTCTGAGATTGGGCTGCTGGTTTTTATTTGAGGTGCTCTGCAAGTACCTTAGCCTGACTCTCCCTCTACCCTCCTGTGTCAGTCAATGTTTTCCCAACCTTTCTGACTTCTGGGAACTTGGTGAAATCTCTTGTACCCACTGTAGCTTTTCACCAGTGATCTTCAATGTGAGATCCTGCCCTTTGTTTTCTAGATTTCACTGGAATCTAAGATTTTTTAAAATGATAAACTAATAGACTCACAAAACACCATGGAGTAGAAGCTGGGGGTATAGTCACATGTTGTTCCTGCATTCATTAAACGACACCAAGTGAGGAGCCAGGAATTTAGCTCAATGGTTCCAGTGCCTGCCCATCAAGTGCAAGGGCTGGGTTTGATCCCAGTGACCACATACAATAATGCCAGGTGTGGAGATTCACATCCACCAGCAATCAGAACCAGCTACCCTACCACAATGTCAGGTGTGGTGGCTCATGCCTATAATCCCAGCACTTGGGAGGCAGAGGCAGGAGGATTGCTGTGAGTTCAAGGCTGAGCTGAGGGCCAGGAGAGAGGGAGACCCTGTCTCAAAAAAAAAAAAAAAATGATACCAAGTGAGGAGAAAAGGCTCTCTACAGAAATCAGCAGTGACACCCTCAAGCTAAAGTTCCAAAGGAGTCTAGATGCTTCCGTGGGGAAGTGTGTGGCATAATCACTGAGAGGCAGATCATGACTGGATTCGCATCCCTTCCTGACGCTTACACACCATGTTGGGTAGATTCCTTGACGTCTGTGTGGTTCACCAAAAGGAGGAGAGACGCAATCACGACCCACTGCTTCCACTAGGTTGAGAAGAGCTGTGGTGTGTGCAGGTCCGTCCACACAGAGCATTTGGAACAGCACACTCAGCACTGTTACCTTGGCCTTTCACGTCCTGTCTTAGGTCACAGTGGCCTGGAGAGGGGCGGCCGGTGCTGTAGTCTCACCCCTGCCTCCAAGGCCAAAGGCAGCCTGGAGGGAGCCAGGGAATGGCAGCCATCTGTCGCTCAGCCATGCTTTAACCTCTCTTTTCTTGGAGTCCTGGAAGAAGCGCTCAGAAGCTACTGGTGGACCTAGTCCCATCCTACTGGTGGGACTGTCAACGTGGTGTGATGTTTGCAGTAAGCTCTTAAACTATGGGAGATAAGAGAAAGAAAAGGTTTTGAGCTGAACGTGTTTGTGGAGATGCACATGTATCAAAGGAGGCTCCTTTCCAAGGATTGTGGAGAGGTCATCTGAAGGAATGGGGTGGTTCCTGGTCATGTGACCTAGCAGCTTGGGCAAAGTACTGCTACACTACCATGTGCTTAGGTACTTGTTAGCACTACAACATACACTTATGAGGTACATAAAATTGAATAACACAGAAAGAACTTTAAACATCCTGTACCAAATCCTCTTTTTAATACCATTCCTCAGCCTCCAAACAATGGTTCAAAATTAAATAAATACAGGAAGACTTCAGGGCGATGACTGGCCTCTTCATATGTTTTATTTTACTTGACCCTTCACCTGCTTTTCGGGTAGACGATAGTAATTCCATTTCATTTAGGTGTGTCCATAGGAGCAAAGACTCAGAGATCAGCACACCCGGGAAGAAGCAGAGGTACCAATTCACGAGCCTGAGTCTGATATCACTATTGTTTTCCATACATCATTCTTGTGCTCCAAAGCCTCCCCTCCCCACTGTTTTGTGCCTTTGACAACTCACCCTTCAGAATGAAATCATCCTTCCCAGTTTTATACCCAATATAACCCATCAATCAACCACTATATATAGAATTCTCCATTACTTTTTATGTGTTTCCTTCTCTTCTTCTAGTTTATTTTTCTAACTGAAGTGACTTCTGCTTGCCCATGCGTTTTTCTCCCTAGCTTTGTCTTCTTCTCTGAGGTCTTCCCATCTCCCTTCCTTCCCTCTAACTTCCCAGGATGCTCCCCTGCCCCTCCTGCACCCCTGGAGAGGCCCACATTTCACCTCCTCCTCCCAGCCCCTGAACTAGTTGCAGTTCAGCATCTTTGCTTCCCACCAACATTTTCTGTTGCTATGGAAACTAAGCGGCAGTGCTGGAAGGAGGGGGAGTCTTGGAGCTCAGTCACTGCTGGCCTGGGTGTGGGAGGAGATGGTAGGCAGCTGGGGTAGGGGGAGGAGGAGAAGAGGAGAGTCTGGAAAACTGAGGATCAAACACCAGCCAGATCCCGATGAGAAAGGGACCCTCAACTCCCTTTCCAGATCAAGACAGGCAAGGGGAGAGCAGCCCAGCGCGGGGCTAGCCTGGCAGCCGCACCTCACACCTCTCGGATGGCTGAACAGCAGGAGGAGGCTGAGCAGGCAGCCCTGTGCTGGTGGAGCCTGCTTCCCGGGCTGCTTCTAATCTGTCCTTAATTTGCCACTGAGGAAGTTAACTTTATGTAGCTAAGAGAAAGGAAGGCTCCGGGGAGCTATCATCACAGAAAGTAAATATGTTCCCATTACAAATGAAGTAACAGGATAATTTACAGTCTCAGAAGATGAGGAGACAGGGAGAAATGGCCTGTATCTAATGAAAAGTTTAAGCTAAACATTTAGGGGGAACACTTTATAGGGATAGTTGCTGAGAAAAAAAAAACAAGGACATGGAAGGGCAGAAAAGGGTAAAGCATTTTCACTGGCACATTATTTAGCCCACACGGTCTAAAAGCTTATGTATGCTTGGCAAAAGGCCTGAGACCCTCAGACTCTGTCATGTAGCCCAAAGAATAAGACTTCAGCATGTATTGTACCAGTAGTTTGGTGCTAAAGGGGAGCTGTGGCCAAAGACAGATCAGAAGATCAGTAAGTTACAAGAGGAAATTTACCTTAACATGCATAAGTAAATGAAGAAAGCCAAACTTCAAGTATTTGTGAACTCTCATGCAATATGACTCTTCATTCCCTAACCTAGCGAGTGTCTGTTGATTGTACTACGAGGCTGGAGGTTGAGGAAATGGGTGAGAGGCAAAGGGGAGCGAGCAAGGACCAGCTGCTCGTTTTCTGCAGCTCTGAGACAGGGGAAGAGATGGGCTCCCAGCAAATCATCACGAGTGACGTTGTCAGCGGAGAGGCTTAGAGCATGGAGCATCATGGAGGTCTCATTTAACACTGAGTGTGGGAGTCAGGAAAGATGTCACCGAGGGGCAACTGGAACCAGCTTTAAGTCTGAGTTCAAATGGTCCATGGGAGCAGAAGCCCTGAGAAAACTTCTAGGCAGAGGAAACCACAGGTCCCAAGAGAGGCATGAGGACAGGAATAGTGAGAGCATGTTCAGAAGGTCCAGGGAGGACTCTAAGGCACCAGGCCGTGTGTCCAAGAGGCAGGAGTGAGGTTGGAAAGGTCTGCACTTCCTTCTGCGCAGAGTGCTGGAGCCGCACAGAGCGTGCTGGGATGCCACAGTGACACTGAGCATGGCGCTGCCGTGGAGGGGACTGAGCAGGAGGGTCTCACGGGCCCGAGAGAGACTGGCTGTCGTGATGGACAGAAGACACTGGTGGGAAAGAGGACTAAACATAATAATCTTTGAGTCGAGAGTAAGAAAAGGGAGGAATCAAGACTGGCTGAGGTAAAAGGGATACATTCCGCCTACGTGAGTAAAAATTCTTGTTCAGAAATATGTATTAGGGGCTGGGGATATAGCTCAGTGATTCCGGCACCTATCTTGCAAGCGCAAGGACCCGGGTTCGGTCCTGGTAGCCACATACAGTACTGGGCGTAGAGACTCATGCCCAGCAGCAACCAGTACCACATACCACAGTGCCGGGCGTGGTGGCTCACGCCTGTAATCCCAGCACTCGGGAGGCAGAGGCAGGAGGATTGCTGTGATGTGAGTTTGAGGCTAAGCTCAGAGCCAGCCTGAACTACAAAGCGAGACCCTGTCTCAAAAAAAAAAAAAAAAGAAAAGAAATATGTATTAGGCCATCTAATCTGGACTCACATCCTAGTTCTTCAAGAACAGCAGAAGGGAAAAAAAAATCAATTCGATTTTACTCTACCAGCCTCTTCCAGATAGTTTCTAAGTATAAAATTTATCTTTCATGTTTCACAAAATAAAATCATATGTTGAGATAAAAGCAAAACAAATTTCTGAAGGTTATTTTCATTTTCATTTTTTTAAAGTCACTAAGTGGCCACCGCCGTTGCACTTGATGTGCTGTGCAAACCACCGCACTTTGGCAAATGGCCGTGATCATAAACCCCGACGGGGAAAGCAGACAGGGAGCTGCCAGAGTGGATCTGCTGTCCAGAGGTAAAGAGGGTGCTGTGTCCCTCTAACGATAGCCATAAGGAAAATTTCAAATTAAATACAGGAATAATCTATTACTTCTAGTTTACTCCAATAATAAATACAGGAGTAAGTACAGAGTATAGTCAACCTGCTCACAAGCACTGATGAGATTAAAAGTTCCCAGCTTTTCCAGTTTTGATGCAGTTGCCACTTACAGTCCCAGGGTAACGCTGAACAGCTTTCCACTGCTGAGGAAGTAATGGTGATGGATGGTTCGAGTGGGAAGATCGATGCTGGTTTCAAAGTGTCTTCACCTGTCCGGCCAGGCGGTGCAACCTTGTTTGTCTCCATGTCTGTGTTAGGTACCCTCACTGACAAATTTTAAACCAGCTTTCTAGTCTCCGTGAGGACGGACAGCAAGGTGGGAGGTGGGGTAGAGTCCAGCCTTAGCTTCTTGCACCTGACAAAGCAGAGAGCTGCCTCTGTGCCCCAGCCACTGAGCCGTGGTCCTCCGCTCAGGCCAAGCCAGATGTGGAGCCGCACGTCTTTCAGTCCTAACTCACCTTCAGTGGTTGCCTCTTAATCCAGACTGCTGCACCGCCCCAGTTCCGGAAGCTCTGAAATACTTCCCCTCCCTGACCCTCAGTCTTTCTCTACAGCATATGCCACCAACACATTTCTTTTTTTTTTTTTTTTTAGGTTTTTGGAGACAGGGTCTCGCTTTGTGGTTCAGGCTGGCCCTAAGTTCAGCCTCAAACTCACATCACAATCCTCCTGCCTCTGCCTCCCGAGTGCTGGGATGACAAGCGTGAGCCACCACGCCCGGCACTGTGGTATGTGGCACTGGTTGTTGACCCAGGATTGTTATGTGGTTACCGGGGAATCGAACCCGGGTCCTTGCGCTTGCGAGACAGGCGCCGGAACCACTGAGCTAACTCCCCGGCCCCAACATTTCTTTCCCTAAAAGATTTTACTCAAAAACTTGCTTTGGGTTAAATAACTCATTTTAGTTCCCCATCAATAGACTTATGACCTTCTACCTGGACATGTGAACAATACAGGACTCAGAGTCCTGGTGCCATGTAGGCAGGGGACCACCACACGCGGGTGCATGGCCACCTGCGTGCTTCTTGATCTCGGGCTGCCTCCTGGAGCTACCTTCTCCAAGTGCGCTCTGCTGCTCTGGTGTCCTGCCTGGACATCATGGTTCCCCTCAGACAAGACCTTCTTCCTCCATTGTTGCAACTTGGTGGGATCCTCGGCCCTTACTCCATCCCAGTAGGAAGGCGGCCTCCTTTCCTGGCCGTGAAATGGCCCATCTGCCTGGTCCTGCTGCACTCGCAGATCTTGCCCAGAAGGACCAGACATGGAGCACTGTGTTCACCACCATGCACCTTTCAGCCCCCAGGCCAGGAGTGGTCCCTCTCTCTGGGGTGGTCTACTTTTGGGCTATCTCAGAAATCTGTTTCATCTCTCAGACTTACTACCACATGGTTCCACGTCTCCTAGACCTCAGAACTCTTCTTGCTTTTCAGATTCTGTCTCTATACTTGCTCTCTTTTCTACCACAGCAACAGGTTTGGGATGACTCAGGTCCAACAGACTCAGGTCCACCAATCTGTAGTCTGTGATTTTAGACTACAAATTGGTGTTAAATGCCTGAGAACCAGGTCAGAAAATGAAGTGAGGAGGATTCAGTTCAGCCAATGTGAGGGGAATGTACAGACGGAGAGACCCATTCCTGTTTACAGACTGGAATCCCAGAAACCATTCAAACAGGTTCATATTAGCTGTCTGTGGCTGAAGGCTCCACCTCAGTCCTCATGTGTATGACAGCATTCCCCCATGAAACGATGCACACTTAGATCAAGGCTTCCTTCCTTGGTGTCTGACTTTGAATCTCGAGCAACCCATTCTTCTTCTGTGCCCTAATTTCACCAACTATGCAGATGAGACAGGACACTAATGATGCCATCTCTTGTTATGGTGAGCCACTGTGCTATTTATAGGATGTTAGAGTTTGAATTAGGCTTTTTCAGAACCCAGTACCATACTCAGCTACTGTGCAGGTTTTTAACTAAGCTCCTTGAGACTCAGAAGTATTATGTACATTTTACAGATGAACAAAATCAACCCAGGGAGTTTAAATGACTTACCCAAATTCATTCGACCAATTGGTTAAAGAACTTAGAATTTTTGTGGGGGCAATTTGCTTTTTAGTTTTCAACACATGGTTCACACATCATGTCTTATATTTTATAAATGCCTTTACAAGCAGCGTTCTTATCCTTACTTCAGCCAAAGTAGATCCCATTTTAGAAAAAGAAGTATGATCTATGGAAGGAAATAAGTGACATGGATCAAAGAAGTCTCCTTTACTGTCTACTGAGAAATACAGCATAAACTAGAAGACCTAGAAGGTATCCAACTACCCACAAATGGCATTAGCAGGGCTACCATGTTTCTGGAGACAAAGAAAGCAACTCAGCTATTAAATCCTTGTGGTTCTCTATAAATGCAGATTTCTTATTGATTTTCCAGTGTTTTCCTTCACAGAGGAAAACAATTCCACATTGGAGGAATCAACTCCTTCAGTGTGATATTTTGTACAGAAAGGGTACACTGTACTTTAAAAGTTCTCACTCCAGAAAGCATCAAATATTCTGCATTTCAGAGTCTAAACTATTTGCTCCTTGTGAAATCTGATAAATGATGACAATCTTTTTAGAACACGGGTACTATCTCAGAACTCAGAAACTTCAGCATTATTGGTGTCAAGCTTTAAAAAAAAAAATTATGTCACCTGAGAAAAGTATAGAATGAGATGGTGTGAAATAGAGGCTCCCCAAGAATCAGACTGCTCTCATCATGTCAAGTGTGTCCCAGACAGGCCTTTTTCCACGTGGACTTATCTCAGTGTGATATTTTACAGGCAAATTATTCAGTCTGCTGAGGTGGGAGTTTGCCTGTGGGCTTGCTGAGGGTGCTGGGAGAACTGAAATCCTTCAGCAGAAAATTCCAGTTCCACTTCTCAGGAAAGTAAGCTCTTGCTAGAGATGTCAGATATATGGCTACTATGTACTAATCATCTCCCATCTCCCAAGGTTAGTTTTTTTTTTTTTCAATTCATTGTTTCCCTCATGACTCAAGCCTTAGCTAAATATTCTATGTTTTCCAAAATTTTAATTGATCTACTGATATACATTGAATGCCATCATCCACTAACCCTATTAACATTCTGTTTGAAATAAGAACAGATAGATTTTTAGTCTGTTAAAGAGATTTTTGGGGATCATGTAGAATAACCTCTTTGCTGTTATAAGTAAGGAAATCAAGGCCCGGCACTTGTAATTTTCCATATGACTCGCAACAATTCCAAATTCCTCTTGGAAATAAGTAAGGTGTAAATAAAATTTTAAAAATTAATGTAGCACTGGAATAAGAGTCCAAGCCTCCTGAAGTTTTGTCCTGTGTTACTTTCCCTTTGCCTAGTCTTCTCAAAGTACCCAGGGCGGGTGGCAGAATGCAGTAATGCCATCAGAGTAATAGATAAAGCACATTTTCCAGTGTGTCAGTGATTTGGAGCAGGAGTAGGTGGGAGAGAGAACAGACTTCATTATTTTGTATAAGACAAGATAGACACTTTAGAGAATTGAATCTAAAATTTGTTTAACTGTTAAATTAAACGGTCCCACTTCAAGGAAATTCTTGATGGCAGTTTGATACTCAGAAGGACCTCTCTTCTTCTGCCATCCAGGGTTGCTTGTCCTCATCCCTCTGGTGGAGGGAGCACTTGAGTAGAAAACTTTGAAACATGCTCCATGACTCTAAAGCTTCTTGCTTAGAGAAATTAACCTCCAAGTAGATTCTTAGTTCAGCCACATTCTCTTTTTCCAAAACCCCTGCTATTCACAATATTTTTATGAAGCGCATTAAGACTGCACCACTGGGAACTGTAACTCTTGTGTTTCAATTACTTTTCATTGAACTTCTCAAACTATGCTATAGAAAAGTGAAAAAACATCAACACCAAGAACCATGTGTTTGTTCTTTTATCTTTTTTAAAAAATTTTTTCACATAGTGTAAAAATTACTGCAATTTTAACTACCTATTAGCAATTTCTCCCCTGAGACACTGGAGTCAAGAAACCTCTCTGCCTTGCGCTAGGTCACTCAATCACCAATACTGTTGATTTTATCCCCATACAGGTTTTAAACCTTTCACCTTGCCTGTGTCTGTGCATCCACACCTTGAAGTCCTACTCAGTACTTTTGCCCAAGTTCATCCATTCAGTAATCCAAGACATGTCTGTGCATGGTGGGAATGATGATCTTGAGTCCTTTGCCACATGGTGACATGGTATCCCAAGAATTGTGATGCCATGGTGAAAATAGTTCCACCAAAAGAGGTCTTTGTATATTTCTCTAACATTGTTATTGCATACAGCAAATGAAAAGTATGAGTTTAAGGAAATTTTTATTCCTCTCCCTCAAGAAAATGACTTTTTCATAATAGAAAACACATTTTATTCATATCTTTGTCCCCAGTACTTAGCTATATATATGGTACATGATAGAAGCTTATTTAACTTTTTGGAAGGGTTTCATGAAATCTCTCTTATTTAAACCATGTGATGCCTCTTGCCTACCTAAAGCCTCACTCCTGCATGATTAATTTTGCTTTCTACTGATTATCCCCATCAAATGTAAACATATTATTATAAGTCCTAATTTGAACTTCAGAACCTCTCTTTACTCCATATTTTCCTGTTATTGCCCCATTTTACAGCTCCCTTTATAAGAAAATAACCTACAGATCTCCATCAGTAGTCACGATCTCCCTTCTCTGCTCTTTCTTTAATAGAGATTCATTTTACCAGGACAAACACAGTCACCAGTGACTTCTCACTGCCACATCCAACTGTCAATTCCCAGACCTAATTTTACATGGCTTTTCAGAGGTATTTGACTCAAATGAGTCTGAAAAGTTCTTCCATCTTGAGTCTGACAAGGTCCTCCATTTTGAGACCAAAGAGTCCCTCTGTCTTGAGAAGGAGGAGGTCCTCCATCTTGAGACTAACCAGTTCCTCCATTTTGAGACTGACGAGGTCCTCCATCTTGAGACTGAGGAGTTCCTCCATCTTGGGACTGCTGAGGTCCTCCATCTTGGGCTGAGGAGGTTCTCCATCTTGAGTCTCAACTAGTTCCTCCATCTTGAGACTGAGGAAGTCCTCCATCTTGAGACTGATGAGTTCCTTCATCTTGAGGCTGAGGAAACCTACCATCTTGAGACTGACAAAATCCTCCACCTTGAGTCTGACGAGTTCCTCCATCATGAGACTGATTAGTTCCTCCATCTTGAGACTGACAAGGTCCTCCATCTAGACTCTGACAAGGTCCACAATCTTGGGACTGAGGAGTTCCTCCATCTTGGGACTGAAGAGTTCCTTCATCTTGGGACTGAAGAGTTCCTTCATCTTGAAACTGAGAAGTTTCTCAATCTTGAGACTAACAAGTTCCTGTATCTTGAGTATGATGGATTTCTCCATTTTGAGTTCGTTTTCCCCCAATATCCCATTGTTTCTTCTTCTCCAACCTCACTAGCCATTCCTTCTCATTTGTCTTTATTAAATGCCTCCCACACACAAGGTCTAGTGCTCCTCCACCATCTTTGCCAACTCTGACATTGGATTGTCCTCATGCTCAATCCTTTGTTTTCTTTTTCTATCTAGGTTAACTTCCTAGTTGATCTCATTCAGCCCCATGATATTGTATTCCATCTATATGAGTATTCTCACAATTTTATCTTTACTCTCCTGAACTCTGAAGTCTATGAAGGAGATTTACTATTTATATCCAGGTACCTACTTGATATACCCATCTGAATGTCTCAGAGAAATCTCGAAATTAACATTATGAGAACTCCATTCCACACAGTTCATACACAGAGAAAAAGAGACAGAGACAGAGAAACAGACAGACAGACAGACAGAAGGAGTGAGGGAGGGATAGAGAGAGGGAGACTTATGCATCCTTTTATCTTTCAGTCTTCCCCTGGGGAGAAAATGCTAGCTCCCTTGTTCTAATGCTCACAAAAAAAACTCGAGTTACCATCTTTGAATTAGTCTCTATTTCACATTCATTCCATCAGCAAATTCCGCTGACTTTGTCTCCACAGACACCAAGTCTGATGGTTTCTCAGCAGTTGCCCTAAGTCATTCCCTCTTCACTATGGTGTTTCAGTAGCCTCCTCACTGGTCTCCCTTCCCTTTTGACTCCCCTGAAGTCCTTGGAGGCAAAATGATCTTTTCTGAAATGCAGGCCAGCTCATACTACTCTTATGTGTAGAACCCCACCTCGGCTCCCCTTCTCACTCAGAATGAAGCTGAGTGTGGTGGTGCTCAGCTACAATCCTCACACTCTGGGAATCTGCAGCAGGAGAATAATAAGTCTGACCTGTACCTGGGCAAATTAGTGAAACCCTGTCTCAAGATTAAAAAGTGATAAGGGGGCAGGCCAGTGTCCTCTAGTATGAGAAACTGAAAGTGTAAAGAAATGAGTTCCAAAATGTATCATAGGTATTGTGAAATGGGAAGGAAATGTTCAAAAGGAAAAGGAAAAAGTGGGAGTAGGGGTAAATAAAGAAGGAAAAGGAAAAATTTGATAAGAAAAGGAAACCGTTTATGTATATAGGGAAATGGGAAAAATGAGAATCAAGGTGTGTGATGTACTGGTAAAAACTCTCAATGTTGAATGTGATCATAATGCATGTATAAAATATGCCAATAAAATCAATTTTAAGAAATAACAAGGAGACAGGCCAGTGTGAAGGCCCTGGTTGCCCTCCAAAAAAATCTAAACTCCTTATGGTGCTGTGCAAGACCCTGCACAGCTTCTAGAGTGCTTCAAAAATGGCAACAGCGATGGGATAAGTGTGTTCAAAGTGAGGGAGAATACTCTGGGGGTGGGGGAAATGGCACTGTGTCTCTTACTGTAACAATTTGGTAAAAATTTAAACAGTGGTGTTTTTTTGTTTTTTTGTTTTTTTGAGACGGGGTCTCATTTTGTAGTTCAGACTGGCCCTGAGCTCAGCCTCAAACTCACATCACAGCAATCCTCCTGCCTCTACCTCCCGAGTGCTGGGATTACAGACGTGAGCCACCACTCCCAGCAACGTGGTATGTGGTACTGATTGCTACTGGGCTTGAGTCTCCATGCCCAGCATTGAATATGGTTACAGGGGATCAAACCTGGGTCCTTGCGATTGCAAGACAGTCACCAGAACCACTGAGCTAAATCCCCAGCCCCAACAGTGAATTTTTAAAATCATACTATGTATATTGGCTACTTGAAAACCTACATATCTGCATCAACTGACTATAAATGTCTTCCCCTTTGATATCCTAACCTACCAGTCTTTTGACTCTAATCATAGAGGCCTTCTCACTTCTTGATGCTGCCAAGAACTCTCCCACTTCAGGGCTGTGCACCTGCTACGCTGATTGAAACATTCTCGCATGGGGTTATCTATAGATTTTCTTACTCAAGTCATGGAAATCTCTGCTCAGTTGTCGTCACATCAAGGAGCATTTTCTCACACCTTAACACAGCGACTCTCCTCTTTCCTTGCTCTCTTAGTCTCCATTGTGCCTATTGCCCCACCTGTCTACTTCCATGTATAATTTGTTACTTAGCATTTCTTTCCGACTCCTCACAAAAGACTGAACATCACATTTCTAATGTTCTGTCTTTGTCATTTTGGGTATGGATGCTTTGGGAGAGGTTCATTGGTTTGACTTTTTGGTTTTTGTTTTGATTTGGTTTGGTGTTTTGTTTTTTGTTTGCCCATTTCTTTCACTACTTTGTCTCTAGCACATACACATGTACCTGGCAAGGCAGGGATTCAGTAAATATTTTTGAATGAATGAATTGAATGAACAAATAAATGACCTTGGAAGAGGACCGTTGGAGAGACTTTTGTTAGTAATGTATATGCTTGAATCTTCTTCCTTGGCTTTATTAGTACCATGCTTTAAGCTAACAAGCTCAGACAGGATAATAATATTTCTTGTGAGAGATCTAAGAATGTAGAGTGCCAAGGCTGCTGAGAGGACTGCTGGTTGTTATAGCAACTCCTCAAGTCAGGCAAGTTGGCAGGCTACGTGCATTTATGAAAACATGTTTATGGAAACTCCTAAACATTTTTCTAAATTGATTATACATGCATTTTGTTTGTTGTCTCATATTAGAAGTTATTTGCCATGCATACACAGTAAGGTGAGGAAACCGTTTCCTGTAATGTACCCTAGGAAAAGACTGTGAGGTCTGATCAAAAAGTACAGTGACTTTCGATTTTAAAGGAAGTGTCACAATGAAAAGACACATTGCCATTAGTCATCCCCCAAAGTTTAATCCTCTTTGCTTCAAACACACTTATCCCATTATTCTTGACGCTTTCTGAAGCGATTTTAGAAGTCCTCATTTGTGAATGTCTTTGCAAAGTATGATCAAAAATACAGTGATTGCTCTGCCAGGTACCATCAGTGGGAAGGCAGGCGGGGGAAACATCGCAGTGTGTCCTCACCTGCCTAATTCACGGGACTGGCACCAGGCAGTGTCTGGCTCTTTGCCAGAGTCAAGATGACCATGAAAGGTAAATGTTCAGTATCAATTCAGAACATTATAACAGAGCAAAGAGAGACACTCATGAAAGAGGACTTCCAGTGTGCTTCAAAAATGGCAGCAACGATGGGACCAGTGTGTTCGAGGTGGGGGAGAATATTTAGGGGAGGGTAATGGCAATGTCTTTTATTAAAATAAAAATTCAATAAAAATTTAAATATTCAGTGTATTTTTTTTACACACTATGCATATTGGCTACCTGAAAACCTATGTATCTGCACCAACTGATTACAAATGGAGTGGAAATTAGGAGAAAACCTTCTGGTTAGAAATTGTGGAAGATTTCATGTAAGAATAAGAAAATGCTTCCAAGTAGACTTATTGTTACTCAACAAATAACCTCAATAAAATTGTGTATTTTATTTCTTAACTAATTTGCTGTTGCCATCTCTGGATTGGTTTCACTCAATATATTCTCAAGAAGTATTTTGTAGGAACCTCAAATAAAGATGGGAACTAACATTTATTATACACCTATTAAATCTCAGGCACTGATTTGCAAATACCATATTATTAAATTTTCACAGAATCTATTCTTATCTTCATTTTGTCTCAGCCTTAGAAAGACAATACGTTTTCTCCGAAAGTCACAGAATGGTTGAGCTAGAAATGGCACAGTCTCTGGTGTGTCTGACTCTGAGGAAGATGTTTCCACTATTTCACAAAACTTTTTAAATATTCCAGAAAGGAATAAATCATCCCAGGTAACTACGAAGCTTAGATTCCCTTTGCTATGATATTTTTAAGGGCTTCCCATCTCTCTATCAAATCTGAAAATGATATTATGACCCTTAAAATGAAAGGAACCATCCTCACCACCCATATGAGGTCTGCAGTGGCTTTTAAGAGCAAAATTATTTCCTTGAGCTCTGTCATTCACTGAGTTAAATTTACTTCATTTTCAGTATCTTCAGGATAATTCTTTTCATTTGCTTCTTGATGGCTCTTAGCGACCCACTCACAAGTGGCTACACTTCATGTTGTAGAGATGGTGATTATGAACCCTCCTCTCAATGCCAGGATACATCACAGCAATCCTACGGATCCTACTTCTCCGTGGTTCTCAGCAAATAAGCTGGTCACGCCCTGCACCATGTTTTTTTCAGGCTATGTTAATTTCTTTCCCGTCTTCTTCATAAACAAGGTGCAAGGCCTCTCCTGCAGAAGTCAGCACTCGCTCAAATGTGCACTTTGGGGCCAAGTTTGTTTGGTGTTTTGGAGGAAGATGGCCTCACACAGAATGCTAAAGTGTGTCTTCGGGGCCTAGCTCATCACATCAATCTTCCACTGAAGCTCCTCACTCACTCTTATGTTCTCTACGCTCACGTCCATCCCACACAGTGGGCTTGATTCACTTTATAAAGTGAAACTATCAGTCACCTAACGAGAACCTCTATTATTGAATATGTATATTTTTTAAGTTTAAACTTTGGAGTTTGACCTGTGAGAGCATTCTCATTGGATAGCCCCAAACAACTGGCTTTGACTCTATCAGACTCAAAATTGTTTAATTATCATTGCATCTCTAAGCTGTATCCTTTGTAAGCCTCTGTCCTTCTCCCCCTGCATGCTGTCCAGGGGTGATCGTTTCTCTCCTGTCATTATCCCCAGTGTTGAAGTGACCCCCGTACAATATGACAAACTCTCCATGGCCACCAGACCTGTTGTTCCCTGTGGACGTTCTGCAGACACCTTGCATCGACCACCCTTCCCAACTCTGCTTCTTCTCGCAGTTCTCACGTCAATGAAAGGCATCACTGGCTTTTTGGCGATCTGAGCCAGAAATCTGAATGTCAGCCTTATCTCCATCCTCGCCTTATGGCATTTCCTCACCCTGCTTTGTACTGTTTGTAACTTGATGATATTCTTTTCCTCTGAACAAGACTTTAAGTGAATTCAAGAGATAGCTGTCTTATCATTGAATCGCTAATTCTTAAATCAGTGCCTTGTATTTAACAAGTTCTTATTTTGTTCTGGAAAAATAATCTATTATTTATATGCAGATTACATTAATAGATTTTTTTAAAAACTCTATAGATGCTGAGATTACACAAGAGAAGAAGCATACTGAAATAACGTCACCTGTTCTGTATTTCAGAAAATGCACTGAGGGGAAAACCACGTTAGACATTCAAGGCAGACCTTGACTCACACAGCTCTGGATGTCATTCCCACCTTGTAGGTAGGCAGGACTGACAGCGGAGTGACTTGCAGAAATGTCACTGAGAGACGCTGCACACCTCAAAGTGCTCCGGGAGCTCCACTTCCCCGGCAGCAGCCCCCACTGAACGAAGAAATCCAAACTTCGGAGGGTATCGGAGGAAATGGGCCAGAGTTCAGCGGTGGGTTAGTATTTTAATTCGTGGCTGAGTGTTTAAGTTAGGTGCTTATGGCTGCTGAGGCAAATTGCCACCCACTCTTTGGCTCAAAACTGCGATTTATTCTTTTAAAGTTCTGGAAGCCAGCAGTCTTAATTCAGTCTCTGTGGGCCAAAGATCAGCGTGTTGCCAGGGCCTCACTCCCTCCGAGGCTCTGGGGAGAATCTGCTCCTTGCTTCCGCTCTGCACGCTGCCTCGGTGGTCGTTTGACTCCCCGTCTCCTCTCCGCCACAGCTCTCTTTGTCTCTATTTCATAGGGTGTGTGTTTGTGTTTAGAACCCATACAATCAAAGGTAACCTTCCCATCTCCAAATCCTCACTCCAGTCACACCTGCAAAGACCCTTTTCCACATAAGGTGACCTTTGTAGATTCCAGCGATTAGGGCCTGATACTCGTGGGTGGGGTGGGGTAATTAGTCTGCGGCCAAGCTCCAGTTGTCCCATGCGCTGATGTAAAGTAAACACTCAGAAAATGTCAGTGCTGTGAATGTTTTGTTACTGTTACTATTGTTACTCTGAGACCAAAACTTTGATCCAATCACCTTTGGACATACACAAGATTATCCAAAAGTGTTCTTTACCCTTGTCAGGCCTTGAGGTCTAGAAATAGAAGATTAGTGAAGTCCAAGTCACATATATGATGACAGCGTCTCTTATCTTCTGTTGATGTTTCCTGAAAGCAGTTTTACTGCTCGCTTATTTGCTTCTATCCTGTCTTGGTGGGTGTGTGAGGTTATTTTGACAGTAAACCAGAGATCTATGTAGTGCTTGATTCAAGCAGATGAAGAGTGGATTATCCAGAGTCTGATGGGTGGGTGGTCTCACGGCACTGCAATGACTAATATTGCACTTTAATTTGGTAAACAGACTACTAACTTCATCCCTGAAGCCTCTTTATGGAAGTGAAAAGATTTGCTTTGCAACTGGATTTAGCACTAGACACAATATCTCTTTTTCAGGAATGGGCAACAAATAAAGGTGCAATTTATACTCCATCAAAATGTTCTTACATACAATGTAACCAGTTCCATTCCTTCTTGCGTGAGATATACCAATGTATGGAAGAAATATTTCCACCTTTCATGTTGTAAAGTCATCTCTATTCCCTCTTCTTTGATGGCAAGATACTAGAATTTTTATAATCTAAACCCAGTGTATTATATGTTAATTTCATGTTTTTATGGCAACTACTAGATAAATAATATGTAATAAATAGATTTGTGGAGATATATCTCTCTAGAATTTAACATTTTTTATTTGAATCCCAATATATATCAACTTAGAATTTGAATATTTTCTCTACAAAGACTAAGCTATATCTCCCCACCTAAATTATATTATTTTAAAAATCCTTTGTATTCACATGTTTATTTTTAAGGCTTGATGGTAGAATACTTGCCTAGCATTGTGAAGCCCTAGTCTCTATTCCTTATACCACAAAAACAAAGAAAACATGAATATTTATGTTTTAAAATATTCTGTGTAGAAAAAATAAAGGTAGAAATAATGATAATAAAAAAGATAGAGTCTAACCCCAAAAAGTCAAAATATCTTAGATAAAACATTTATGTGATTAATAGTTGTTAAATTTTGTTAACCACTTATTTTATGCCAACCAACTAAGCACTTTACTGTATTAGTTCATAAATGATCACCCCACCCTTCAGTAACATAATATATTATTATTAACCTGGTGTTTTCAAATGAAAATCAAGTGAATGGGCCAAGTAAGGATAGATTCACACACTCCGAGTCCCTTCTGAGCTACCACTCTGAAGCAGCAGCTATAGTGTCCACTGTATGGATGATATAAACCAGGAACTCTTTGAGCACCAATAAGGAACAAGTTTTGCTTCTTGGGGTCAAGGAATATTCAGAATTCTCATGTTGTGTCTGCAAGACTGACAGCAAATTTAGTATGTGTCAGATCATTCCGACACTTTGTACCTATGAGCTTCATCACCAGAGCTATCCTGTTCAGTGGAAGCTACTGGAACATCTGTTTAGTGGGACACTGAAGGACAAAGGGATGAAATACTTACTCAACACACACGGCCCGGAAGCAGGAAAGCTACTTCCTGTCTAGAGAGTTTAACTTCATCACCCCCAATAGACACTGTGCTAAAGAGTGAGCAAATGTTAGTCATTAACATTTTGAAGACAGTTATTTTAAATCTTTGATTTAAATATTCCATTGTTCAACAGTTATAAAAAACAAGTATAGCTGTCATAAATGTTTTGAGAATCAGAATCATTTCATCTCTTAGGTTTTTAATTTCCTAATGAGTGAAATGAAAAAGATAATATCTGCTATGTCTTCGAAGTTTCAGTTTTTATACATGGGAATTCATTAAAAACTGCAAAATATGCTGAAAAACATTATAAAGCCATTATTATTCCACTAATTACAAACAAAGGTAAAAATCTTAGAAATACAAAAGTGTTCTTAGAGGATTACAAAACTAAAACTTGGACTACATGAAATGGAGGGCTATAGGTATGACTGACATTGCCTTTTGAAGAATCTTGATTGCCATTAGAAAAAGCTTATCTTTGTTTTAGCACTAGAGATGGAACCCAGGGCCTCATTCATGCCACAAATGTGCTTGAAATTCTTTTTTAGTACATGATTGGAATACATAAAGATTATATTCCCATGAGAAATTGGTACCTGTACAGCATTCTTTCTGTTTTATTTTGAAGCAAAGTCTCCCTAAATTGCCTATGGTGGGCTAAAACTTGTGATGCTCAGGCCTTGACCTCCTAATTAGCTAGGCCACTGTATCATCTAAACATTACTTAAAATATAAAAAATGAACACACAGGGGCCAGGGATTTCGCTCAGTGGTTCCGGCACCTGCCTTGCAAGTGCAAGGGCCTGGGTTTGATTCCTGGTAACCACATACGACAATGCTGGGTGTGGAGACTCACGCCCACCAGCAATCAGAACCACATTCCACCGTGCTGGGCGTCGTGGCTCACACTATAATCCCAGCACTCAGGAGGCAGAGGCAGGAGGACTGCTGTGATGTGAGTCTGAGGCTGAGCTCAGGGCCAAAGCGGGACCCTGTCTCAAAAACAAAAACCAAAACTAAAAAAAACCCACAGTTTCTGATCACAAGAGTGATGTGATCTTAGTTATACTTTTAAAGTAATCATATGGATAAAAGTCTGGAAGAGGAGAGTCTGGAAACAAAGGAAGTTCAGTCAAGGTCTCCTACGGGAGTGTGAGGAAGTACAGGTTGGACTTGGTCATGGATCTGGAAAAGAGAAATGCCTAAGTACAAAACATTGTACAGGTGAAATAAGGGTGTGGATGGTGAGGAAAGAGAAGTAAAAATAATTTAGAGTTTTCCTTTGACTTAGTATGTTTCAGGGAAAGATGTCTGATAATATCCACGGAGTCCATTCACTCACTTAAAAATATTTCCTGGCTATCTCCCGTTGTTTCCACCATTTCATGTATCATTAGTTTATCACTTGTCATTCTCTTTGACAGTTTATTAATCCATTCATTCAAGAAATATTTTAATTCTCTGTTTTGTGCCAAAAGGAAAAGAAATACGACCCAAGGTCATAACAAATGGAAGAGTCAACACCGAAGTGTCATGGCAAAGGGCAGGATCCGGAATCTAACCTAAACTGTCTGCCTCTCTCTGAATGCTCCTCTATTTCAGTCAGAGTTTCACTGCAGACACGATAAGTTTAGGGATTCTGTGGGAAGCGGGAAATGCTGGCTTCGTGCTCAGAAAAACAAAAATTAAGGTACAAAATTAGTAGTCCTCTAGTCTACATGCTGGCTCAAGGTTTTTATAGTTCTAAAATCTCTTGTTAAAGAAGAATTTGAAACATTCTAAAAATAATTGTGAAAGATCCAATTAAATTGGGAATTAATGTAATGTATATTTGAATTTCCATACAAGGTCTTATTTTACCTGCTTAAGAAAGCAGAAGAGTATCTGCTGTATATATGACTTCATTGTGATGAGGATAGTGTCTTCTTTATCTTTATATTTCAACATCTGTAACAGCAGTTGACAGATAAGGAGCAACCAGTGAATGTGTGATGAATGAATGAAAGAACGAATGGAGGAATAAATGAAGGAGAAAATCCAGGAGGATGATATGGAAAAAGCCTAGAACTGGGGGTGGGAAGAAATGAACTTCCTATGATTATGTATGTGACCTCTACCTACCCTTTCCTAGAGTGGTGGCTCATGGTGCCTCCTGCACATGCCTCATGGGCTGTGTGGGAGTCAGATGAGTTCAATTTAACAAGCAGCAAGAATTTGGGATGCATTTATTAGGTATCAGGTACTGGGCCAGGAACAGGGAGCCACCGAGAGTGACAAACAGGACTCTGCCTTCTAGGGCTTCACTGTGGGAAAAGAAATAGAAGTAAAAACAAATAAAATAGAAGGCGGTGATCCCAGGAAAGGAGCAGAAGGATCTGATTGTAAGTAGAGGACTGGCATGTCTGAACAAGGGAGGTTGCAGTAGGAGATGTAAAAAGTGTGCAGGGCACCTCATGTGAAATACTCGTATCTTCAAACCAGGCATTGCCATCAGTCAGGCAGATGCTCCAGGGTCTAACCTGAGAATATTCTCCTAACATCTGTCAGTAAGGAAGAGGTTGTGGTCCTGAAGCCACCAACCCCACATTCATCCTTCCTCTTCATCACAGAGCTACGGTGCCACCTCCCTGTGCGTGAGCCTCTGTGTTCTCACCTGTGGAATGGGAGAGCAATACCTGGCCGCCTAATGACAGTCAAGATACTGACATTGTATGAAAGCACCTCACCAATGTTAGAATCCTGCACAACATACAGCATAGGATTTTATCTATGTAGATACTATTCTTTGTGAGCATGCTTTTTTTTTTTTTTTTTTTAGGTTTTTGGAGACAGGGTCTCGCTTTGTGGTTCAGGCTGGCCCTGATCTCAGCCTCAAACTCACATCAGCAATCCTCCTGCCTCTGCCTCCCGAGTGCTGGCATTACAGGCATGAGCCACCACGCCCGGCACGGTGGTATGTGGCACTGGTTGCTGCTGAGCGTGAGTCTCCACGCCCAGTATGGTATGCAGTTACCAGGGGTCAAACCCGTGTCCTTGTGCTTGCAAGACAGACGCCGGAACCACTGAGCTAACTCCCCCACCCGAAACTATCAGTATTTCTGATAAATCAATCAAATGCTAATAAATCCTGAATGCATACTGGAAACATTGTCAAAATTATCTTTAAGCACAGTGATCTAATGCTATTGACACAAGGCACATGAGATCATATTACTGCCACCATGGTATTGTTGCCATGGTAACCATAGCAGGCTGGCAAGAAAGCTCCCTGACAGTTGAATTGGAAAGAACAAGAAAACTCAGCCCACTTCCTGCATTAAATGAATTACAAGTACATGCGAAGAAAGAAAAGAAAATTGCTAACCCTTAATCAGCTGCTTTTATTTTTTCCTACTTATAAGAAACACAGAGAATGTAGAGGACCTCTCTTTCCCACACACTGGGTCTCAGCACTTCACAAGATTGAGAGACAGCACCTAGGTATTGGCTATAAAAAAAAGAACCTTAAAATACACATTAGCTTACATAATAGTCTTCTCTCTCAGGCTTGTGCAGCATTAAGCGGTAGCTAAGTCTTTCATGTCTCTGGATTCCGAGCTAAAATAGAAAGCTCTGAGGATACTAACAAAAGTACCCTTCCAGCCTCTGACATGAAAATGATGCTTAAAAAATACCCTTTACTGTCATAGAAGCTGAGTAGTGAGGACCTGGGAAATAAGTTCTCTCTGGGGAAATAAGAACTACTTTAACTTTGTGTTTCCTTTATACCTTTAGAAAAATGATACTTGTAATATAATCAATATCCTTGAAACAGCCATTTGGTGTGGCCTCTAAGAAGAGCCTTCTGTTGCTCTATAATCAGGTTGGCAACTTAAAATGCAGAGCTGCTTGGCTCCCATTTCCCGAGTTCTGGCTCCATCCCACGTGCTACAGACACCAAGTGAACATAAGGCGTGGTCATTGTCCTGATTGTCTTCCAGGGGCACAGGTGTGTGGGCAGAGAGTGCCAGTGTGGTGTGAGAAGGACGGTGACAGAGCGAGGTGAGTGCAGAGCATCTGCAACACACGGGAAGGACAGCTTAATTGGAATGAGGAGCAGAAAAAGCCACCTGCACGGGAAGGTGCAGGGAGAAGCATAGCAGGGTCATGACCACAGCGAAGCAATGGCAATTTTAATTATTCTTATCAGCTTTTCCCCTCTTAAAATATCCAAGTTGCAGGAAGTTACAAAAAAATTGAAAATTCAGAACCCACGCAGATAAATCCACCATCCTTCCTAATGACAAAAGCCACGTTTCTAAAAGAACATTTTTAGTGCTCTAATATTTCTCAGAAATGGTTTTTTTTTTTCCCCCAGCTAAGGAATAGAAAAGCTTCCTACTTCATATTAATGGAAAAAAACAAAGTGAATTTTTATCCTTTGCTTTTAAACCCGACCCAGTGGCACAATAGAAATGAGTGTTAAAAGGGTAAATGGGTAAATGACCTAAAATGATGATAAATATTTTCAAACTCTTCATCATGTAATTCTCCCACTTCTGTCTCCATGGTGGAAAATGTCAGTCTTCCTCCCAGGGCCTCCTGGCGTTGTCTCCTGGCCCTCTTTCAGATCAGGCAGGCTGATTTCTATGATAGAATGCATTCCCAACCTGCAGTGGCTTTATCTGATCTCATACTGGCAATTTTGCACCTTCTTACAAACTTGGTTGGCTTTCCCCTGGTTGATGGCACCGAGCAGTAAGAGATAACTGGCCAGTGTGGTGCGGCTTTCAGACCACGTACGGAACTCACCTTCAGTTTCTCATTGGTCTGGCGACCCCTCACCAGGCTCCACCTTTGCTCATGGAGATGTTTTAGAGAAGAAAGGCCTCTGAGATCACAGGAAAGGTATGGGTGCCCTCCCTGGACCCATGACCCTCTTTCTTATATTTATATTTGCGGCCATAAATCCTCCATTCATTTTTGAGTTCTTCCCTCATCAGCTATACGAGTTGTGGCTCCTGTCACCATCTCTGAGCTTGACTTCCCTCAACTTAAAGCAAGGAAGATAGTACTGCCCAGAAGAGTTGTGAGAGCTGAATGAGACTGGTGAACATCAGAGCCCTTAGCTAGCTAAGCCTGTAGCAGGAAACACTTTAGTGGGCAAAACCAGTTATCTTTCCTCGTCATTTCATAGAAATGGGCGTCATCAAGGCCAGGCAAGCTCTAATAGTTGCAAAACAGTAAAAAACAAAGGACATACGTGTGAGAAAATTCTGCAGCACCATGAGATGTCCCTGGGTTGTGCGGGAGCAAAGCTGAGGAAGAAGCCATGGACAGACAGCTGGCGCCTGTGCTGTCCGACTTCTGCCTGCCAGACAGAAGGCTTTTCCCTCCTGGGGACAGAAACGACCTCTTGGAGGCTATGTTATCCCCACCATCTTTCCAATACTGTGTATCTGATTCTCCCTTCTCTTGTTTGTTCTCCGACTTCAATTTCTCCCCTGGACTTGCTTCAGCATCTGAAATTCCCTAGAGAAGAACCTTATCGAGAACACAGAATGTCTTACCAAAAGCTGTTCCTTTCACGTCTCTGCTTCTTCTTCCCCATCAAGCATCTCTACATTTCGCTTCTTCTCCTCTGTGTTCTAAACTGTTTCTGACTTTTTCTCATCAGCCATTTCTCCAGTCCCTTTTTTCCTTTTATTTGTTCTCCTTATAGTTTAAGCCTAGTGTTCATAAATGAAACTGTCAGCCATAAAAACAAAAATAAACACGCCAAGCCAAATCTTATCATTTTTCTCTGGATAATCAGTCTTTACTGTCACTAATTCATTTTCCTCTAATATTAGTCCAACTGTAGGGCTTCAATGGCTCAGCATTTCTCTGTGTTTTTTCACTTGAGCCTCACTCTTCCTCCAAGCCTCAATTCCTGAGGGGAGATATCTCCAACTGGTTCATGCTTTTATTCATTTGTCAAGTGTTTATTGATTATCTACTCTGTGTTATTTACTGTGCTAAGCACTAGTGATAAGAGATGTACTCAGACAGTTTGTATCCTCAAGACATGCTGTCTACTTGGAGAGACAGAGAACTGGGCCACTGGCAGAAACGGATTGTGAGCGCTGCATGGAGGCTTGTGCAGAATCCATGTCTGTCGCACAGGCTTGCCATCACAAGCTGAACCCACTGCAGCTGTGTCAAAAACGTCACTTACCGTAATGGTTCAGCAGGAAAAATTATTGGAGTAGAACTCATAGGAGTGTAGATGCTGCTCTTGGCATTACTGGCTCTGCTACCAGGATAAGGTCGTCGCTCCTCTGCAAGGGAATGAGCCATTTCTTTATTCTTTCTGTTCTTCATGTTAGGCCTGAGGAAAGTTTTGGTGGGAAACATAGATGTGAATGTATAGATACAGATAGTATAGCTCTTAGCCATTAAATTGGATATCTCTGCAGTTAAAAATCTTTTTTAAAAAATCATGCCATGCATGTTTTCATTTCCCTCCTCTGGTAGAACTTATATTCTCTAGTTCTTTGTTATTCATCTACTCACAGCTCTATGGCCTTGCTGGACTTCACCTCTGTTTCATCCTCGCAGAGTGAGGAACTGAGTCACACAAAAAATGTGGCTCACCGACGTGTGAACCTGTGCTGTACCTCGCTCCAGGCTGTGGTGCAGGCCACATCGCGGCAGGCTCAGGTTCAGGCTCAAGCTCAGGCATGATACAAGGATAATCTTGTCAGCTCTGAGCATCCACTAAAGGTTTTCAACATTTCATGAGGCATTTCTGTTTTAACTATTCCATACTTTGGTCTAATACTACAAAAAGGAATGCCAGGTGTCTTTCTATAGAAATATATATCCCCAAAGACAGTTCTTTTGAACTTATGAGATGGCAAATACATCTAGCTAACATTTTAATTTGTGCTTCATTTGTAAGTCTGAGCAACATGGCAGACGTTTGTGCTTGATCATCTGGCACTCCGGCTGGCTCCTGTGAGCAGGAGTGTGTCAGTCTTCACCCACATCACGTTCAGCATGTCACTGGCCAGAGAGGCCGAATGTGCTCCCTTCAAGCATAAGAGACTGGGGCAGAAATGAGGTGGTGGGATTATTGTCTAGAATATATTATTTTTCATATTAATTCATTAATCATAATAACATTTACTTAATATTAATATATTTCATATACTTATTCATTTATTTTCCTTGTACTACCTTATGTTTATATTTTGAGCTTATTGAGGTCATTTTGGCTGCAGCAGTTCTCATTATGATGCTGGGGGAGGGGCAGCACCGCTAAGAGCAGGTCCCTGGACCACTGTTCTGTTCGTACTCGACAGTCAGCTCCCAAGACTCAGAGCCAAGTCAGTTAATGAATGAGATGGACCAACACTACTGAATGAGATCAGACAAATAAAAGCTAAATGGAAAAATGCTCTATGAAATATAAATTATGATTTTTTGTTCTTATTATCAATGAATAATGATATGTTAACATTGAAAACACCTTTGGACACTGAAAATGAAGGTCTTTGCCCAATGTGTCATTTTTTTGTTGTTGTACAGACCTTGGATCTGTACTTTAAAAATGTTACCTATTAAGGTGAAATCCCAAAGATGGTTCAGAATCATGCATGGCTCTGACCACTCAAGTTTAAGGAGACAAGAGTCTTGTACTAGCCCTAGATTTTACTAATGAATTCAGTTTCTTGGTCACTTCTAAACTTGTCTTTGGAGCACATAGTGGGATCTCAGCTGTGAGTTCTTCAAATCCTGGCTTCTTTTAACTGTTGTAGGATTGTTCATTCATTATACCCAGATGGTGACTGATGGTGTAGAAAAGATGTAAGAGACTGAAGAATGGGAAATCTCGGAAATCTCTTTATCTGGAAATTAGGCCACCAATAGTAATTGGGCCCCTTTGAGAACCTGTTGGTAGAAATCACTCGCAGATGGTAACAGTGAATACTTGGACCAAAGTAAAAACCTGAGCTCTAGTGTAAAGCCCTAATAATAGGTCTGCCGGGATGGGGGTTCCCTACCATGTCACACTCTGCCTCAGCGATGTGTGTCTGCTGAGCAGAGGTGTTCTCTCATAAACCACTCATTCTCTTGGTTTTGGTCCAGGACTGATTCTGTTAACACTTCTATCTTTTGTGCCTACAGTGGTATCAGAAACTTAGACACTCAGTTTTCATATGTGCTTAAAATACATGCTCCAGAACAGAGGAGTTTGTATCCCCTCTGACCTTGAGTTAGCTGCAGAACATTGTAGCTGCTCCCTTTAATGGTTTCTAAAATGGAATCTGGCTTTCCAGTTTTACTGTGTGTTTTACTCTCACATTTGCTTTCTAATTCCTGTCCCACAGGAACTTACACACTAAAGAAATAATAGTTTGCACATATGAAAAAATAGGCAGCCAAGCAGTTATATTGCTTTGAGGGGACAGGATAGAAAGAAGTGTGAACTGTCTTAGTAATTTTCCTCTAGACTTGTAATTGCATGAAAATCCTCAAAAATATAAAATTAATTACTTTATGTTTAACTTAAAAGTATTAAGAATAAAATACCTTGGGGCCAGAGATTTAGCTCAGTGGTTCCTGTGCCTGCCTTGCACGTGCAAGGACCCTGGGTTCAATTCCCCAGTAACCACATATAACAATGCTGGTATGGAGACTCATGCCTACCGGCAATCAGAACCACATACCACAGTGCCAGGTGTGGTGGCTCACACCTGTAATCCCAGCAGTGGAGAGGCAGAGGCAGGAGGGTTGCTATGAGTTCAAAGCTGAGCTCAGGGCCAGCCTGAACAATAAAAAGTGAGACCCTGTCTCAAAAAAAGAATAAAATACTTTCATAGATGATCTCTCATTATTTTTTTCTACTGAGTTGATCTAGAATGGGCTTTACATCCAGCCATTTGAAGATATAGATTTTAAAATGATCAAGTTTACAAATGAAATCACACAAAGCCACATTTATTTAACAAATATTTGTTGAACATTGCTTGCATGTCAGATGTTGCATCAAGCTGGGGATCGTGTTGGAGACTCCTATAGTTACATTTAGGTACCTCTGCCAAGTATATGACACTGGCCTAAGGAAAAAAAATACTCTAAAAGACAGAACCAGGAGAGAAAACGGGCACCAGGATGGCCAATGCCAGTGCAACTGTCAAAGTTGCTGGCCAGTACCGGGCACTGACTTTTATTGACAGTTGGTTGAGGTAAAGGTGAGCTATGTATGGTTTCTATGGAAACCATAAACAACAAGACAAAGCATTTTCAAATTAGAAACAGAATAGATAAAATATATGATTGTAATTAAAATATTGTCTTTCTAGTCAGAAGGTTTTAGTTGTGGACATGGAATTTCCGTGTGAGTTACTCTGATCTCAGCACATAGGCTTTGGCCAGACTCACTTCTCAAAACAAGCCAGCTATGAGTTAACTCTTCACAGCTCACTTGCGCATCATCAATATTACAGTCCTCTGCGGGGCCAAGTATTAAGCAAATGACCAAAAGAGTGGTCTGCCTTAATGGAGCTCACGAAGAAAGAAAGTAAGTAGGGAAATCTGGGTCTGCTTAGGAAAAGCACCTGACTTTGTGCAGAGGCATCAGCTAAGAATTCCTGCAAGAAGTGCTGAAAGAGAATGAGCAAGGTGGAAAGTAGCTGAGATAGTAAGAATGGAAAAGGAGGAGACAGAGAGAGAGAGACAGAGAAAGAGAGAGAGAAGATTCTGGTGGCAGAGAAGAGCATTGCAAAGGCCAAGGAGTAAGAGCACGTGCTACGTTTGAGAGGCCTTAAGTAATAGCATTGCATTCAATTTAACAGGTGTTCAATGGTGCAAAGCACCATAAGAACTATAAAATGTGTATAATAATAGGAATCTTGTCCTAAAAGATATATAGACGCATGGGTACTCAAAAGTTAAGTTGTTATAAAATAAACAGACACTTAACCATGTAGATGAAAGTTCTAATATCAGGCCGAGAGGATAATGAATGTGGAAGAAAAGATATCAATATTGTCTGAAGCTGTTCTGAAAAATATATTATAGAATATATAATAACTGATAGTCATTGTTACTACGTATGCAATGGGATCAGCAAATATCTCTGGGCTCTCAACCTTGCTCACCTCACCTCAGCCCACCCCTCCAACATGCCCACTCATGCACCAATGCACGCTTGACACCTGACCTGTAACCACTTGCCCTGGCATGACTTTCATCATCCCACCTACACTACTCCAGAATTTAGCATATCTGCTGGCCTCTTACCCAATACTTTTCAAATTCTCCCTCCAACCTGCTGTCCAGGTTCTCTGTAAAAAAAAAACCCGTATCTAATAATATCCTCACCTTAAAAGTTTTGAGAGGACCCAGGTCTCCTACACATTATGTCTGATTTTATCCGCATGTCATTCGAGGTTCCACAAGCTCCTGTTTCCACACTACATGTCCAGTCTTAGCTTCTTGCCATGTTGTCCTGTCTTCTAACCATGATATTTCACAGATCTATGTATTTTCCAGTGCTGTACCTTTTGCCTGTTCACACTAAAAGCCCATTACTATAGTCATAAGTGCATATATACTGGTGCTAATGCATAGGTATTAGAGGATATGCATTAGAAGACCCCAGCAAATTCCATACTCATGTATGGTTTATCTTCATATATTTTTGATTGCTAGCAAGTGAGTCGATAATATTAAATAGGTATAAATATAAATATATCTATGTATTATTCCTATCTACCTTCATGTCTATATCCTCATCTATATTTCTATCCTCCAGGAGCATATAATCTACTAAATGTAGCTGATAGATACTTTGGATGGTGTGTTGCTACTGCTAAAACAGGTGTTAAAAACATTGGCTTGCCCTTAAGGGATTTAATGGTTCAGTGGGGGGATGGTTTAAGAATGAGTCAAAGACACAAAGAAGATGAAAAGAAGGAGAGATAAGAAGAGGCATCATGTTGCACGACTGGTTGGTTGACTGAATCCCTTCCTTGTCTGGGAAAGTATTTAAAGTAGCTTAAGAGATAACATAAAAGATATCAAATAATTTAAAAATGTATATGTAAGATGAAAGCAAAATATAGATAATGGATATCACTTGTGTTGGATCTTGAAAGATCAGTAGAATTTTGAATATGGCAGGAAAAACTTGAGATCAAGGCAAGGACAAATGAAATTGAAAAAGAAAGGAAAGATACTGAAAGAGTTCATGACGGGTAACCTCACACTGCTCAAAATAGCAAGAAATATTCTAAGATTTAAGGCTGGAGAGATAAGATTAGAGACTTGGGGAATTACCAGGGAATTTTTATAAGGAACTCCTAAAAATAAGAATTTGCCATGCAGAGTACAGTCTTATCAGTAGTTAAATAATGTGCATCCGTACAGCACTCAGGAAAGTTACCTAACTTAACAGTTTTGGAGCTCCGCTTCAGGAAGTACTAGCAGTAAAGTACTCCAGGGGCACAGCACGGCTGCCTCTGTCTCCACTGCTTTGTTCCAAACCTTTGTTTTCCTAAGGTCCGCCTCCTACCACCACCAGCTCTCTCGCATCTCCAAGGTTCCCTCTCCACCAGCACATGCTCCGCACAAATCTCTACTCTTAACAGAGGAGGGAAGGAGAAAGAAACATAACCCTCCTCTGTCTTGCTCTTTCCCCAGCTTGGTCCACATTTTTTCCTCCTCAAGCTGATTTCTCAAAATGTTAGTCTAGGTTCATGTCTCCACTGCTTTTACTTCACATCCTCTCTGGCCTGGCTGTGTTCTCCACTGTTCTCTGGAAAGAGTCCTCTTGTCATCTTCACAAGCTGCTCTCTTACCCACACAAAGGGCCTTTTCCCACTTCTTTTAAGATCTTGCTTCCATATTTAGCAACTGGTTCATGTCCTTATTCACAAAGCTTTTTACACTCTCGGCTTCTAACCAACAGTCTCTCCCTCATCTCCTCGTTCGCTTCTTTTCCTCCCTTCTTTCACAGTGTTCTTTAGTCCTTCTCTCTGGGTGCTTTTATCCAGTCCATAGTTACGCCTACGGTGCAGGTTCTGATCACCTCCCAGTCTCTAGGCATCATCCGAACCTTCCCCAGACTTCAGCCTCCTCTGATTTCCTCCTAAAATTCCCTCCCGCCATTCTCTAGGCCACAGCTAGATCTGAAAATGAACATGTTCTCCTTCCCCACTGCGCTTCCGAAACCTCTCCCTCCTCCTACAGTCTGCTCTGCTCCTGTCCCCTGGCCATCAGCCACCCAAACCAGAGACTTCGTAGTCGTGCTTGAGTCTTGCCTTCCACACTTACCTTTAATTAATGTTCAAGTCCAGCCAGTTTTAACTAGTAGCGCTGTTTCTAATACATGAGCATTCCTGCTATAGGCTGTCATTCTCTCTTCTATGGTTGTAAACAAGAGCTCCTCTAATGGCTTTTGGTTCCAGTTTTATCATATCAAAGCCACACTTCAAAGGAGAATGGTAGTGCATTCTTGCCATCCTACCACTCAGGAGGCTGAGACAGGAGGATAGTGGGTTTGAGCCCAACCCTGGCCATTTAGAGACTTAGCCAGACCTTGTCTCAAAATTTTAGAAAAGGGACTAAATTTGAAGGTCAGTGTAAAGGTCTTGGATTTATTCCCCAGTAACACACATACACAGAGGCAGACAGACAGACAGACAACACACACACACACACACACCCCAACCTACAATTCAACTGTAAACCCAACTAGCACCTTTCCAGACATAAAATGACTTGCCAACTGCACAGAGCTACAGACTGAAGCCCACTTGAAGTATTGTTTGGGGCCTGGGGTCCCCCTCCTGTGTCCCCTGCCTGACTACCAGGCAATAGCTGGTTGGTTTTCACCCTCACTGCGCTGCTTCTGTGCTCAATGCCTGTCTCCTAGCCGCAATTGATCTGTACTGTGCTTGCTCTCACCTGCCGCTGGCATTTTCTGCATCCTGATTAACTTGTAGTCATCACTTAGCAAGCAGCAAAGATGTCACTTTCCCCAAAATGCCTTTTCTCATTCATGCATGTATACTTCAGGAATCTTCTCTATGGAGCTGGAGTCGTTGCACTCGCTGCCTTAAAAAACACCATCTATGTATGTGTCTGTCTTCTACCCCACCTCTGTTGACTTTGCCTTTGGAGGAAAGAATATCTCAATCACTTTTGAATTCTCAGGGCTTAACAAAGTGTGTTCAACCCAGCAAGCACTAAAGAAATGATAGTGTAAGTGAACGAAAGAATGAGGGAATGAGTGACTCAAGAAAGAAGCCCCCCAGCTCCAGACAAGCCACAGTGTCTCTCATGCCCTCAATTTTTCAGCCAGCCCTAAACATAAGAGAAGAAATTACTTCTAGATAATGACTAGTGAAGTCAAGCAATCTCCATGTTAGTCAAGTGATCCCATAATCCGAGGGAATGGCTTCCATTTACCTCCTCTACCAGCCAGGAATGTAAAGATAAAACTACAGATTATTGGACAGTGAACCAGTGTTGGGTCATCTCTCCTTTCTCTGGACTGGTTTGTCATAGTGTTTTGCTGTGGTAAGAGTTTGCTTGTTTGGGCTGGGGATTTAGCTCAGTGGTTCTGGCGCCTGTCTTACAAGCACAAAGACCTGGGTTTGATCCCCAGGTAACCACATACCATACTGGGCATGGAAACTCACACCCAGCAGCAGTCAGAACCACATACCACAGTGCCGGACATGGTGGCTCAGGCCTGGAGACCAAACCCAGGGCCTTCACATTGAGATCCCTCCCCAGCCCTTTTTTATTTTGAGATAAGGTCTTGCTCAGTTTCTGTGGTGCAGGCCGCATTCCAAATTGCGATCCTCCAGCCACAGCCATCCAGAATGTCAGGGTTACAGGCCTATGGGTCTGCACTACCTATCCCAGATTGTTTTAGCTTTTAACTTGCTAGCTCACCTTCTAAGTAAAGAAAAGTTAAAATTCTGTGTTTTTACACAGGTTTTCCCAGTTGTTTTTATATTGTGCCATGCCCCTTTCAAATACAAGTATTTAAATAAGCATCTAACTCCTCTGCAGAATAATCAAAATTAAATCATGTGTGTTTTGTACCCTACCTTGAGTTGATCAAAGACAAAACAAGCCGAAACCAAGAAGTTTGTGTGTAGAGAGTGCCCCGCCATGAAGCCAGGCAAAGGGGCCGAAGGAGTGTTCTCTGGAGCACGGTAGTGGCAGGAAGAGCAGACCCCGCCTCCCTGGCCAGGTCTCCACCATTCTTCTGACCAGTACAGTGCCTGTGCCAGGACGAGGGCTGGGTTGGCATCCCTGGGGATCTTCCTCCCCCCAGAGGCCATCACCCTAATCCACGGCACACATCAAGACCCCAAGATTGTTAAGACCTCTGCACTAGGGCAGACTTGGTATGTGGATCTGGGTAGCCTCTGGCCTGCTTCCCACCCAGTGTGCCATGTTGCTGCTGACCGGGTAGACAGAAGCCTGACCAAATGCCTCTCTGTGCCAGCACCCAGTCCCCTGCGGGGAAGGAGACGTGGCAGCACCGTCAGAGCCAAGCAAAGGCGAGAGGTCAGGCAGGCCCAGAAACCTGTCCTGAGGAAGCTGGCACCCTCACATGAGCCAAGGTGCCAGGTCCCCAGGGCATGCTCTGTGTCCTGTCACACTCCTCTTATAAGACATAAGGGATGAAAAAGCAGGAAGACTCTCAGGACAGCAACCATAGAGCAGAATCAACCTCCACGTCCAAGAATCCTGATTCAGTGATTTGCCCAGGGCCACAGAGCTAAGTAAATGGCAGAGCTCGGAATAAAGCCTACGTTTTTTTCTCCTACCACACATGCTGCCTCTTTCAGAACAGACTATTTCTGGCAAAAACAACATGAAACTAGAAGATGTACAGTGCTGTGTTCTTTAAAAAAAGTAGTTCCTGCAGGCATGCTTTATTTTTAGCAATTTTGCTTTGTAGTTTATCAGGCAACTTCATAAACATTATGTCACCACGTCCCTAAGAGGTAGGCATGATTGTTATCCTGCTTTGCAGGTAAGGGAAGAACTTCCCGGCCCAGGGTCGCACTGCGGGTGAGCAGAGCTGGACCACGAACCCAGGAGCTCCGGATTCCCCATTTTGTTCGTTAATCCCTAGGCCCTCTGGAGACACTGTGAGGAAGGGAAGTGGTGGAGACCGCTGGCTTGGGAGGACAGCTCCCAGGGGAGGGCATTTCTCTGTGGAAGACGCTTGTCTAGAGTCCACAATCCTCTCTCCTGAAACCTTGGTTTCCATGGCAACTCTGAACACTGACTGTGCGGCCCTAGTCAACTTGCTGGTTATCTCTGTTTGTCTCTGTGCTCTCAACTCTAAAACAGGGGCAACAGTAGCAATCATAATGCGTATTTTATAGAACTGAGAATAGAAAGTGTCCAGCCCAGAGTCCACTCAGTAAACGGAAGTCTTTATCATATTTCTTTCACTTGGTGAAATAAGCTGACTGAGCCCAAGTCAGTAAACTCAATCCTGAACATTTCTCTGGAGGCAACAACTTTCCCTCCTAAAACAAGAACTGATTGTCCTTCAGATAGTATTAGTATTCATACTCCTCATTAGAACCTTTAGAACAGATATGTGTTGGAAGACAATATCTGGTTCAACCCTCTCACTGTTCGGTTGAGAAAAATTAAGGCCCAAGGAAGTTAAGTGAGTTTTCCGTGCTGTACAATTAATTCATGATAAACCAGGACTCTTAATTTCATGCTCATTTCTAATGAATGTTGCTCTGGTCAGACAAAATGTAACTTCATTACCATCATTTATTTGCAGTGTTGATGTTTCATAATCTAGGAAGATCATGAAGAACTCAATATTCCTTTTACTTTAGTTGTTATAATTGATCCTGATGATCATTATAATCATTATGCTGTGGAAAATGATTTGGATTCATTTGTATCCCTTGCACACATAAATTGAAGGATATCCCAGTATTATTTTCACAGTATGTTCTCTTTTTCCTGCCGGATAGGAAATATTTTTGAGCCATATGGGATCCTAATTCTCTGAATGCTTTTAGATTATCAGATGTCTCAACTGACAGTCCTGGATGAAAATCAAATCATGAGAATTTGCAAAAATGAAAAAACTTAAGAACATTTTGGTGTTATGGTGTGCCGGCAATTCCATCTTTATCTTTACCTCAGTTAGAGGGGAAGGAAAATCATACGAAGCATCCTGCATATTAGAATTTCCTGCTTAAACTTTTCAATTCTTTTCCCACCAACTTATTTAGCTCTGTGATCTTTAAACTGTATGTTTTTTGTAGATCTGTGCTTCATGTTTTACTTATGCACTCCCTTTTCCAAGCTTTTATTTTATTCAATACTTAGCAAACAGGTGTTGAGGAAATGCAAAGATGTGGAAGGCAGGCACAAGGAATTTGCTGTCCAGTGAAGGGGACAAAGCATAAGGTGCCCAGTAGGATGTTACAAGAGACCCCGTGGCTGTTGACCGCACTCCAACATCAGGAGATGTGCCCACTTTCAATGGTGCCCAATTTACGCATACATGGAGGACATCATGTGGCCTTAGCACCAGCTCAATATATGAGCCATCTCTTTATGTTGAAAAATTAGACACGTGAGCACTTAAGAGCATTTACTATGAGTAAGAATACCTTTCCCTTTTCTTTCCCTTGAAAGGTTGGATGATACTGTTCAGTGAAGAAATTGGTGTAAGAAAAAAATCAGAGACTCCTGCATGGTGTAGATACGCTGTCACGGGGCCAGGGTGGGTTTGTGCCTTGTGCACAGCTTCCTTCTGTCTGTAAGTCGAGGCTAAACAGTATGACTCTCAGCACCAGAGTGGCTCAGAGGGTTCTTCTTTGTCATGGTCTTGCTCAGTTTTCAGTTTTGCCACTTGGGTGGGCTAGGAGACAGCCAGTTTTCCCACCACAAAATTTAAAAAATCAAATCATCCAAGACAAAGTTTTCATGAGGGAAAGTATATCTTTATCCCAAAGACATCTCAAAAAATGTCTAAAATACCAAGGCCAAAACTGAAAATAGAAAAAAGTCATAAATTCCACTGGTCAACTTTCTGTTGGTCAGGTTTTGGCATCTACTTCCCACCAAAGGCATCCAGATTATACAGGACATGTACAGAGACCAGGACAGCTAAAAAGTTCAGGGCAGAGCCACACATTATGGCCAAGCTAAAGTACTTTCAGATGTTCTTATTATTTCTGCCTTGATAAGACTATAATGTTTTTGGATTTCAAGAATAGATTTTTTTCCCCTGTACATCCTGCAGCTTGTAACTTCATACAAACTCTAGATGTCTGCCATTTCCAACTACAAACTGAAAATGACTCCGGATTTAAAATCTGTCAACCTCATGATAACTTTGGAAATTTTATATCCAGTGAGTGTTAACAGAATCCAATATCCAGAGGAAAATTTTCTTCAAGAATTTTTTATGAGATTTCACAATTTCATGTCAAAATGAAGAGAAGCAATCCTAAAAATTGACATACACACAAATTTAGTTCTGATAACTTTTGTTCTTTCTAAAATATCTTCTCTGGGATATTAGCTATTCTTTGTATTCTCACTCTCTAATCTGTGTATGGTAAGCAGTAAACATCTTCTTGCCTCTATAATGGCCTCTATTACATACTGTGGTACACATGCCCATCACTGCTTTTACCAACAGATGAACATGGGTCAGAGAAACACAGATGTGAAAGTTGAAATAAGCTTTCTTCTTATGGGACTAACTCATCTGTGGACAATGCATGCTTGTCTCCTAATATACAATGTAGATGATAGCTGTAATTTATGGTCGAAAGACTGGACCAACCTGACATCTGGTTTGAACAGTCTCCCAACTCATCCTAAGGGACATTTATAGACTTTTTTAATAGGTAGAGAAAAGTAGCAGGTGAATTTCACCCTTTTCATTAGAAAAGCAAAAACTTTCCCAGACATTTCCCAATACTCATCCAAAGTATTGGATGAGCTTCCATCACTCATCCAAAACACATTTTCAAGGGAAGTTGAAAACATTTCACACACCCAGCCTCCCCAGTCAAAGGTGGTAAGGAAAAAAAGACTCAGCTATGAAGACCATTTACCACAACCTAGAGGTAGGTAGCAATGCTCAGGGTATGGAGTATAGACATTTTCAGTATAGTAGGAACTGCTGGATGTTCATCTACCATTGTATAGACTTAGAATATTTATCAAAACTATTCTGATTTTTACCTTTGCCATCTGACTTTTCTCACTGATTCAAATAAAAAAATTATTATTCACTCGAATGTTTGGAAGTCCCCTGGTCCTCCTACAGGTCATTTTATCACATTTCCTTCAGACTTCTGATAATACTAGGCTGTGTCAGTTTTAGTTGTTGAGGTCAACTTCTATATCACTCCTTTTTTCTGTCCATTTTTCATACCATAGTAAGTACACTCAAAGATGCACATTAACCTATGTCCTTCCGTGTTTCCCATTCCCTCGGAAAAATCAAATCTGGGTCATGAAGTGCCTGCATTAGCCATGCCTTCCTCCCCCCCTTCCAGGTCTCCTTCTCCCTCAGCCATTGAGTTCTACACTGAGTAGACATCTGTCTGTCCCTCCAGTTCGCCCGGCCTCCTCTCACCTCAGTGCCTTGTTCTCTGCTGTTAGGCTCCCTGGAAAGGCTTTCTAATGACGTCTCCTCATGGAGTTGTTCCACTTAGTCCCTCGGGTCTTGATGTACATGGCACTTTCTCAGAAGAGTTTTCCCAACCAGTCTTTCCACAGCACTTCATTAATTTCCTTTACAGGATGGTAATTTTAGTAGCTGAATTATCAGCTTCTCTGTGCCTTCCCCTTTGAATTTGTAAATAAGGACAATAATTATACCAACTTCTAGAAGATGTAGTGGGCAATTTAGAGGGCAAAGTACTTGGTGAATACTCATCAAATGGATAAATAATTATTTGCAGGCTTTTCTTCAGTTACTTTCCTGTGGCCCCCACTAGACTTTTTAAGTTCTAAAAGTAGAAGGACCTCATCTATGTTATTTTCAGTGGGTCTCAGAGTTCACTTCCTGATCCAGAATAAATGCTCAATGAGTGTGAACTGAGCAAATGTAAGTTATGATCATAAAACACTGTGAATGTTTAAACTTTTAAAAAATGTACTATACTTTAAAAAAACCACTAATACCCCTTAGACTACTCTTCACTTTGAACATATTTCCCTCATCATTTTGTAACTTTCTGAAGCATTTCTGGAACTCCTCTTTCATGGGTTTCTAGTTGAACTGTTGTGGCTCCTTTGTATTTACCTTTTGTAGACATTTTAATTTTGAGGAAGAGGCAGGGGCCTCCTGGTGCCAGATGTGGCAAATAAAGATGAGAACACACTGTAGTGTTTTCACCAGCCTACTTTACTGTTGGATAGCACTTGGCAATGATATTCATAGTATTTTTAATAACACCTCCAAAAGATTCTCAGGAAAGAGGTCTTCCAGAACTGCATTAGAATATAGTAAAAATAATGAAATAAATATTTTAGAAGGTAGGATGTGTACTCTGAGAGGGGTGAATAGTAATGTGTCTTTTACTGTAAGAAAATTTTCAATTTAAGCATTTACCATATTTTTATCACCCTTCAAACATCTTGACTAAATGAACGGTTTGTGATTTTTGACAGAGCTATAACAGGCTTAGTCAGCTCATTTCTAACTTTGTTTCATTTTGGTTTGGTTTTTGCTATTTTTTGGTACCAGGGATCAAACTTGGGACATTTATACTTATGAGTATAAATGAACTCAGAACCACTGAGCTAAATTCCCCAGGCAAAAATTTAGCTTTTTATTTTCAGATGGTGAGTTGTTTGGGAGCTTTTTGTTTATTTGCTTGTTTGTTTTGTACCAAAAATTGAAGAACCTTGTGCATGTCAGGCAGGTACCAGAACCACTGAGTTACATCCTCAGCCTTCAATGACCTTCCTTCAAGGCAAAGCAAATATAAAGATAAATGGCACCAGTTAATTCTGAATTTCTGTATTATATTTGGCCACCCTGCTTGCTCCAATAGCACTGGCACCCTTAAGATAGATTCTTTCTCTCTTTTTTCTTTCCCTCTTTCTCTTTCTCTTTGCTCCTTTCCACCTCAGTTTATGGAACTAAACCTTAAGCATAGTCCTGTGTTAGGAGACACCATCACTCCTGAATCTGAAGATGTCAGCTCTTTGAAGACAGCCATCTCTTCGACAGATTAATGAGTGGTGTTTTTGACTGACCTACCAATTCCTGGAGGACCAAGTAATTCACCTTCATCTTCACAGGCTTCTAAGCCCAGAACCCTGTCAGGGGATCTGCGTCACTCTCCTTCCTGCAGTTCCTAGTCACATTCAGCAAAGGACCAAACCTACATTCATTCCCAGACATTCTCCATCTTCAGTCATTTCTAGACACCTCCTTCTTGAATATGGCTTTGAAAGAGACCTAAAAGAACATCAGCCATGGCCAACCCTGAGAACATTATTTTCCCACCTCTCAGGCAGGTCCTTGTAGGAAAGCTGGCTCTCTAGCACCAACCAGCTGCTGTACTGTTGTATCCAGGCCCCTGTGTAGACCAAGATCAGAACGTGGCAAGTTAAACAACCCGCTAGCAGAGGCACCTTTCCCCGCTTTCATTAACATGCACAGGTCCAGATTACACCAAAGTAATTCGAAACTGCCCAACTTTCCCAAGGCAAACCATTGATGTAAAACACAACATATCACAGACACGATGACGGTCACTCTCGCTGATCTCAGTGTGACATACAGCTGTGTACGTGTGGAACATGTTGTCACGGGAATTACTTCTTCACGGTGTTGTACACTGATGGATGGGAATCTCCATCCAAAAAGTGTTCCTGACTAAAAACTTGATTCTCTCGCTGATATGAAGGAAGCATTGTCTCAGAATCTGACAGATAAAACTGACCCCAGATCCGTCATATACTGTGGATGAACCTGACTGAATTGCTTCACATATCTGTGACTCAGTTTCCTTGTCTGTAGAACGGCAATGGCGCCACCTAACTTATCAGATTCTTACCGGGTTTATAACCACGGTGGGCAAAGTACCAAGTACACAGTGAACACTTAATGGCTGTTGGTCAATATTCAGCTTTTCAGGCCCCTTTTCCTGCCACGTCAAGTATGGCTGTGTTGGCTACACCCAGGAGCTTCTCCCAGGAGAGGTACTCCCTGCCGGTGCGCTGACGTGCCAGGGAGTGGGCATTCGTGAGAGGAGCCGGCTGGAAATTCCCAGACGCCATGTTCCTCCTCTGCGAGGAGCAGGCTGTCCAGGCTAACCTAACTGCTGCTCACTTTTCTCTTGTGAGGCACTGGGAAATGTTCAGCATATTATCTAGATGAATAAAATGCAAATACCTGCCAAGATTATGTGCAGCCTACTCAAGGAAAAGAATTTTTTTAAAAAAAACTTCACAGCTTGTGGAGGGAAAAGGACGTGGGACAGCTGCTAACTGTTTTCCTTTCATCTCTGCTTTTGGCATGTTCCTCTAATAGCGCTCCTTCCACTCACTCTGTGTCACAGGAGGAGTCCAAAGAGCAGAACCGAGGGGTCCCTCCAAACCCAGCCCCACCCACTGCTCAGAATCAGTTGCTGGGAAAGGCCGTTTAAAATCCACCCTATGCCTTTGGGGATGGTGTAAACCCAACTAGAAACCATACTTCAAAAGCAAAGGTAGAGCTTTGCAGTTAGTTAGAGAATGTTTAAACCAGAAAACCCTCAGGCCTGGTCCCTGCCCACCCTAGTTCTATGGCTCAGTGAATGGAGAGCTTGGAGCAGAGAGAAAAAGAACAGGTCAGAGCGCTTCCCAATTCTTTTCCAAGGTTGGAGATTCATTGTTGCTTAAATGCCATGAAACCTAGTATGAACTACATTGGAACACTTGCCTTCATATGAATTTCATATGGCTCTTAGGGAAAAATATAAATGGCTTAGGTCTAGCCATGTTTTTGTAACAACCTTTCTCGCCAACACTCATGCCACTGGAGGTGGTGTGGGATAAGTGGGTGAAAAGCGCCTGCCAGCTGTGGGGACAAGTTATTTAAGTGCCTCACTCACAGAGAGGTGGGAATTAAATAAAGCAGTATTTGTGAGAACAGCGTCTGCTCAGAGTAAGAATTCGGTATGTGCCTCTTACATTCACTTGCATAGATTGCGGTCAGGATGAAAGTTGAAATAAGACAGTGAGCACTCATATAGAAGAAGGGGAGATGACAGGCATTCGTGAGATGTATTATACCTCTGTCTGTCTGTCTGTCTGTCTGTCTCTCTGTCTAGAGAGGACTCATACATGCCTGGAAGTGTGGTGTCTAGCTGGGCTTACACCATTCCCAAACAGTAGGACAGATACTCTAAATGCTCCAAATGGCCTTTCCTAGCGGATGAGCCTTATGAGGGCATGAGGATGGAGAAGGGGGCCCCCGGTCCTACTCTTTCAGCTTGCCTTTCTTTTTTTCCCTGTCTATAACTCACTTCCCTATCAACCATTTATCTAGATATAGACCTAGGGAAAAGTAAGAGCGTGCCAGTAAGTTTCATTCGTGTGATCCCACCTGGAGGGCGATGAAGTGGGATCCGTCACAATGAAACCGAGGCTCCCTCTCACGCACCTAGGAAACTTTCAACCACGGCAGGACAAATTACTGTGTCAGTGACTCTGCAGTATTATAAGTACACAGAATTCCACAATCTACATGAACACATGTCTCAAATGAATCCTAACTGTAATTATAATTTATAATTTCACCAGATCCTGCTTTACGCTTTCACAAATAAATACTTGATTACTTAAATTGTTTCTCTCTCTCTGTGTTCTTGGGAGCAGATGTTTCAGAGGGAAAATAAACTTCAAAAGTAAAGTGGAAAAAATGGTGATAGAAAATTCATTGTGATCATATTCACTGGAAAATGCCATTTTTAAAAACAACTCTCAGATAAACTTATTTTATTAAAATATATGCATATGTAAGATATTCTCTACCTTACTGCTTAGTGATAGAACATTCATTTAAATCAATAGTCCATGTGATCTTTTTAAACATCCTGAACATTTTCTTCATTAACTAAAAATACAAAAATTTAGTTAAGTGTATATAATAAATTCCATTTCAGTAGAGTATATATTTAAATGGAGGATTAAAGTGGAAATTTTTTAAAATGAACTACTAAGTTTTCTTCCTCTATCATTTCACTAGAGTGAGAGAAGATATTAAAGTTGGAAGATACATATCATACATTATATTATTATTTATAGTAACCATGTTTTTGTAGAACAAACTAAATAAAGCTATGCTCCAATGCTGACAGAATTATAAATCTTCTTTGTAGTGTAACTATTAGCATAATCAAGCAGAAAAGGCATATATTAAATTTACTTGTAAATTGATATAATATTGACTCAAACCTTTCATACAAGTTAAGAAGTAGCACTTTTATTCCAAGAAAACTATGTACAATTTTATAGCTCCATGATATTGTAAAAAGATGTTTAAAAAGAGCTAATATATGTATATTTTTCCATGTGTGAGTTTGCGAGATCTTAATGTAGTTATTCTATACAGCTATATTACTTTAAATATTTATGACCACACAAATTGTGGAGAAGAATCTAATTGAGTTAGTTATGGAGTAGTTTTCCCCAATCAACAGTATCCTTTTGATCTTTTCAGTCTTGGCTGAATAAAAGCAAGAATAAATAATATTACCTAACTCAAGCTGGTATCAAGAAGAAACCAGATCCCTGCAGTCCTTAACTGTTGCCAAGCCTTCTTGTAAGGTTATGTGAAGGGTTTCTAAATGAATGTGATACAGTATTAACATAATGAAACTAGAACTTCTCTCAAGCTGTAGTTCTGCGAGGCAGAGCCATTAGTACAGACATTGCTGAGAGATTATTTCAATAAATAGCTGCTCTACTTCTAATGGACCATTAAATATAAAACACTGCTTTTCATTCTATTTGGTCATCTTATGGGTTTATCATAGCTGAAAACATCCCATGAATAGGATATTCTCCCCATGGTCAGAGAAACTTCAGCTCTCAGGTTATCAGTGCATAACATATTAGGTAATTTTTCTTCATTCCATGATTTAAGAAAGCAATAAAGACCTCCTGAATTAGATATTTCTTGTCAATAAAAGAGTAGCTGTTATAAAAACATTGCCTTTAATCATTAGTAAGTTACTAGCTAAACAACTTTATCAGTGATTGTTATCCCCTAAAAACTATACACAGTGTGCCTGGTAAGGTGCTCAGAAATAACTTATCAGTTGAACTTGCCAGAGATTTAGCTCAGTGGTTCTAGTGCCCGTTTCACAAGCACAAGGTTCTGAGTTCAATCTCCGGTACCAAACAAAAAAGAAAAAGAGAAACAGAGAATATCAATGGAACTTAGCATTTTCATAGCATAGATTTATATCCCTAGAATAATGCCACAGGAGTGAAAGTAGAACAAGGTTCTACTTTGCTTTGGTGATTGAAAAATTAGAAGAGAATTTGCTAAAGATCCTAAGAAATACATAAGGAATTCTGACTGGAAAATGACTAATGAGTATTTTCCCTGCCCCCTTTTATTTCCATCTATGTAGTATGACCAGAGTTTTTAATGTCTATTATGGTAACCTAGAACCAATAGAACATTCTACAGTGATAGAAATGCTCTAAATATGACTGGTCCAGTTTGGTGGCCACCAGACACATGTGACCAATGAGGACTTGGAATCAAAATCAAAAAGAATCGAGCAAATTTGGCAATGAGGAGGTCATCTTTAACATTTAACAGAGCATCCTATGGAGTTAGAGGAAAATAAAAGCTTATTATAGTGTGTGGAGGATGAAATGGAAGATGAAGAAGAGACAGCAGGTGTACTGGGGAGGTGAGGAGGTGGAGCGTGTACTGGAGTAGGTGGTGAAGCAGAAGATAGGCACAAAAACCAGTAATCTGGTTGTTATGTGAAAACTGGATGGGGGAGGGAGAAAGCGAGGATTCATGCTCAGCCTTTATTAGGTATAAAGAAGTTCAGCTGAAGTTCTGTAACATTTAATAAAGACAGATGATAAAGTGAGGACAAGTTCCCACTCCCTAGGAAGAATGGGAACTTTTGTGGTCCTTGACGGTTACAAGTACAAAAGAGGTGGTTATGAGGCTTGAAACATGAGATTTTTCTCAGAAAAACTGTGAGAATTTGTAATGCTGAAAAATAAGATATTCTATTATTTTCTGAGGTAGAAATTTTATAGTCACAATCTCAATTGATTTGTCAAAAGATATATCCTTGAACTCCTCCATAATCATTTCCTAACGCTGACTTTAAGTTATAAATTCTGAAACACTAAAATGTAATTTCAAAATATACAATCTATTCTTACATATAATGATACTAATCAAAAGTCAAATATGACTGAAATCATAGCCTTTTTTGAACTGAATACATGTTATAGGTAAGAACCTCAAAGCCAAGAAAGAAAATAGGACTCACCCAGGTTTGCCATGACCCCGACTCTGGTCTTTTGATCAGAGCTCTCTCATGCTAAATGTCTTCTTTAAATATTTAGTTATTCCTGTGTGTTAGAGAAAGCAGAAGACTAAACATTTTCTTTTCATTGCTAATTTTTCATTGATGCATGATAATCGTACATATTCGTGTGGCATAGTGTGATACTCTACACATGTGTATGTTGTGTCATGAATGAATCAAGAATGATTAGCAAAATAAAAATTTCTAATTGTGTGCTTCATTGGAAACAATGATTTCTTTGCTTTACATTTCCAATTAGCACCATTTGCCTTTGGGGACATTCTCACTATTTGTGGTATGCTTCCTGTTCTTCTCAGTCACTTTTGAAATGTAGTAATTATTCTGCATGCTAGGAAACTTGACCTAAGCACAAAATGTTGTTATGTAATCAACATCTTCTTCAAAACATCTAATTTCCCTACAAGTCTTCCAAAAATCTCCTTTGGTTTTTTTTGTTTGTTTGTTTGTTTGTTTTTTGTTTTTGAGACAGGGTCTCGCTTTTATAGTTCAGGCTGGCCCTGAGCTCAGCCTGGAACTCACAGCAATCCTCCTTTCTTTGCCTCCCAAGTGCTGGGATTACAGGCATGAGCCACCACACCCAACACTGTGGTATGTGGTTCTAATTATTGGTGGGCGTGAGTCTCCATGCCCAGAATTGTTGTATGGTTACCAGGATCAAACCCAGGCCCTTGCACTTGCAAGGCAAGCACCAGAACCACTGAGCTAAATCCCCGGCCCAAAAATTTCCCTTCTTGAAGAAAGAAAAGATAGTATATGGATGGCTGATGGGAAGACCAGTGATCTTTGCTGATTTAATGTGCTGAAATCAGCTCTGTATTCAAATACAGGCCTTCAGTTTCAGGATTACATATGGACTGTAGCTTGTCTAAACTGGAGACCCTGGTGAATTTCATCTTGGTACAAAGAATCTCAACCCTGTATTCTGCATGAGGTAAAGGTGTGGACTAGTAATTTAGTACTAGGAAAACTGATAATGCTGTAGTGAACAGATGGCCAAAGATTTTCTTTTTTGAGGGTCAGTAACTCCTCTTGAAGATATCTGAAAAAATGAAAGTCAGAATAGATGTCACATATCCTGCTCGTGCTACCATAGTCCATTTCTGGAAGTAATAAGGCTTTCTCCAAATGAAGTCATTTATATTCTTAGCCAGGCTGGATTGTGTGCACTGAGTAATTTCTTGAGAGCAGTGTTCCCTGTGGCAGATTGCCAAAGCTGGCTTTATTTGTTTTTCATTAGGCTTTTCATTATCATGCTGCTATATACCTGGATCTTGCTGCTTCCTCTGCGATGGCTGGTGTAGTTTAAACATGGAAATCTACAAATAGGTAGAATGCTTTTGTCCAGTGAATGCCCATTTTTAATCTCTAGTTATGGAACCGATCTAATGGCTTTAATCTTTATAGGAACATTCAATTACCCATTTGTAACATAGTCTGATATTAAACTATTTACATCCATCTACTCTGTCTGTCCAGAACAGGCATTAGTCTTACTTTTCCCTGCACCAGGCCTGCCTCTGCACATTTCTTATTTCAGGAGAAGTTAGCAAGGTCCATCTCCTGCCCCATCCTGGACTCAGGAAATAGTCTGTGTTTCTCCAATGTGTAACACCTTCAGTGTCTAACTCAAACTTTTGATAGCTTTCAAAGAAGACCGCTGTTTTCCGCTCCCATAACTCCTTCCTTAATCTAAGGCCACGTCGTTGTAGAGCACCTGCTGGTCTTTGTGGCCCCAGATGACCCTTTACAGGTCACTTTCTTTCCCTTTGAAAGTCTGTCATAACCACTGTCTCCATCCGCAGATGTTCTGTTACACGTTAATGGGATAGTGTGATTTGTCCAGAAAGGCAGCAATCTAAATTCTTAAATTTCTGTGAACCTCTCATTTTTAAATATTGCATTTAATTTACATATAATACTTATTTATAGGGTAGAATATGATAATTTGATATATGTGTACAATGTATAATATTCAACCAGCATAATTAGCATTCTGTCTCATCAACTGCATATAATTTCTGTACACATTAAAGGAAACTTAAAACTCTTCTTTTCTAAATGTCTTGAAAAAAATATAATAAGCTATTTTAGGCTATGGTTAGCTACCCAAGTCTGTTATAGAACTTGAGTCTGAGTTTCTTCCCCCTAACTCCGTTTGGCGCCCGTTACCCAGCTGCCCCACACCCCCTCTCCCATCCTTCTTGGCCTTGTAACCAGTTTCACTCTCTGCTTCTGTGGCATCATCTTTTTTCATCTCCATGAGCAAGTGAGATCACATATTTGTCTTTCTGTGCTTAGTTTATTTCACATGACATTATTAGACTTGTCAATTTAAAGAGAAACTAATACTAACAGTCTCAGTCTAGGGGCAAAGTGATCAGTGTGTAAATTTCTGTATTTAAATATTAAACAGAGGCTTAAATATTCATTGAAATCTGAGCCTTCAGGTCTAGGCTAGGCCCCGGAGACTGTGTGGTCCACCATCATCATCATTTAAGTCTCAGTCACAGGAACCAGAATGATCTTTGCACATTTAGGATCTTCTCATCAAGCTCTTTTCTTAGAACCTGCCTGTAGCCCCACATCACGGTCAAAATGGAGGGGGAGTCTGAGCACTCAGCGCAGCTCCAGTGTCCATGGAGTTTGGGTCCCGCTTACCTCCTCATCCTTATTTTTTCCTCTTCTCGGAAATTATCCTGGAACACAACTTGTCTAAGGGCACTGTTATCTGAATTGTGGTCAGGACCCAAAAGTGGAAGGACAAAAGAATTTATGTGCTCCAAGAGCTAACTCACATCCCGTTTTGCAAAGCCCTTAGTAGCAGTCTAACTGCTTTGGAGAATTCATTTCTGTCTCTGGGCTGAAGACACAGGCAAGGACAAGCATCTTACTTGTTGTGTTCCCCATGTCTTGATTAGGAGTTTATAAATATTTTAAAATTAATTATCCTGATTTTAACCTGACTACCACATGTTGGTTTTTTTATCAGCCCACCTCACAAATTCTGTTTCACAATATTTTTTAAAAGCTGATTTATTCACACCAATGTGGAGGTCACTGATAATGTTAAATGACAAGTCATCCAAGAAGCATATAAATTTCTCAGTAACAGCACTGTAAGTCACAGGAATAATCTCCAGTGTGCATAATTCAACCTTAAACAGGAAGATGTGTGGGGAGAGGTAGGTTCCTATAGTGTTCCAGTCAGTGCCCTACATGACCCATAGACTCACCCTCATAGATTAATGACTATATGTTTATATGAATCAGATCATTTATTATTTCCTCCATTGTAAATGTTTGATTTATCTTGTATTTGGTTTTGTTTCAGGGAAGCAATGTTATGGAAGATCAGGATTTGCTGGAAATTGGAATCCTTAATTCTGGGCACAGACAGAGAATTCTGCAGGCAATCCAGCTACTTCCAAAGGTAAGCTTCAGTTGCTGGTACTACAAAAAATTCAGCCCCCGGTACCCCAGCTACAGATTTAGCAAGTAGTCCCACTACCTGCCTTGCAAGGGCAAGGTTGTGAGTTTAATCTCCATTACTTCAAATATATATATCAAGGTAAGCAATGCTTTATAGTTGGTTCCCATTTTTTAAAATTCAGGCATGCAAGGAGTATCAGGATGCAATGACACTATTTCTGTATATTAATACAACCTGCAGCCCAGGCTTCTTAAGTCCTTGTGCACATTCAGACACACAGGACTACTATGGCGAAGTGCAGCATTAGAATTTCTCTTCTGTGAGAGTCTTAACACAAGTGTATGGATCTCTCCCACCCACCACGTACAGCCCAGGTTAAAGAACACTGGGTTCATATGGAGTGAATGCAGGAAAGCCCTGCTTTAAAAGCCTCATGCCTCATAAGGAGTAAAATATCATATAGCAAGTCCATAGACCTAGCCTCCAGGGTCCCTACAAGGGACCTGCCTCATTACAAGAGCCATCACCCAGGGAAATCTGAAGAGTCCCATCCTCTCCGTGCACTTATGGTTCATGGAAAGGTCTTACCAGTACAGGTGCAATTTTCCAAGGCATCATTTTTACTGTCAGCTGTGTCACCTAGCAACCGAGTTGACCTTCCTTTTGCAGATACAAATTTAAAGGAAAAGGTAGGATGTGAATACTAGTCTTTCAAGATATGTGGGATTTTAATTGGTAAGGAATATGAAAGACATTTCAGGTCAGCGGCAATCATATAATTGCAGGTATGGCCCAGGCAACAAGATACTAGAAGCATTGGAGAAATAATTAGTAATTAAAAATCTGACCAGATTTGCACAATAGCAGGCATGTACTTAACGCCACTGAAATTACATTAAAAATGCTAAACGGTAACTTATGTTATGGGTGTCTCACCACATTCTTAAAAATAATTTTTTAAAAAATGAAGAAGAAAATCCAACACGATTAAAATTAGAGAAAACAGCCATAGAGTCAGAGACAAAGGCAGATGGATTGGTTTGTGTCAGGCTAAGGGATCTGCACATCATTCTGTAGGCACTGGGGCATGGATGTGACTGGACTGCTTTATACTGAATAACTCTGGAGGCTGTTTGTAAGAGAATTTGAAGCAGGGAAAGTGGAAGCTGGTTCCCCCCACTGGGGAAAGATGAGGGAAGGCAAGACTGGAGAAGAGTAACAGGTAGGCGATAATGGATGCACCCCGACACGGGAGCTTAGCCTATGAGGTGCACTCTCTTTTTCTTACTTGAGAAGTTATAAATTTTTCTTCTCAGTACAGAAAAAAATATCAACCACTGTGGCTAAGGAAGTTTTTGGGTGAAATTTGCCAACTTACAATGAACTGAGTTTCTACTGATAGAAACACCTCAAAACCTTCACACCTTGCTTAACACTAGCAAATTTGAGGAGATCAGGTACATAGAAGAATTGAATCAGATATAATTTTTCTACACTAAAAAGAGGAAAAACATGTCCTTAGAATTAATTTCCAAAGTGATTCCTGTGAGCACGTTGTCCAGCTTCTTATCTTTTTAACTGTAAAATGTGACTCCCTAAGCAAGTTTCCTCCCCACTTTCAGCACAGCTGCCCACGACTTCCCCTCCTGGTGAGTAATAAGTCTGAACCCCAGCGCGTGCTGCACCTCCATTCTCCAGCACAGCAACCATACCCTAAAACAGTGACACTTGATGGGCCAGGGCGTGACTTGTCCAGTCACAGAGCTCCCTATTATTTAAATTCGGCGCTGATGGCATTCTATCACCTGCTTTGGGAGACTCCACCTGGAATAGAACCGCATCACACACCTTGGCAGTTGTCAGCCGAGTCCAGACCCCACCGCCTGGGGAAGGACTGCCACTGCCACGGCGGATTCTAATCTGCCCACTGGTGACACTACTTGCATCCATTTCTCACTGCTCCTGGCCAGCATGGACTACTTAGCACATCTGGTCTCTGTCTAGATTTCCCTCCTAACCTCCACAACTGCATTTCCATACAGTGTTTCCAACAATCCATTTAAAATGTAAATCAGATTACCCTGCTTGAAATCTTCCAGTTCTTCACTTAGAAGAAAATCTTTTTCTTGGCTTAGAGTCAGTAGGCTCTGGCCCCTTCCCACCTTTGTGACAGCACCTTTCTTCCACACTCTAATAAGATGCCTTCTTTTTCTCATTGTTGGTTTGCTTTTGTTGTTGTTGCTGTTGTTTGGAGACCAGATCCTACTGTGCACTTCAGGCTAGCCTTATAGTTATTCTCTTATCTCAGCCTCCTGTGTGCTGGTGTTATAGGTGTACACCACCACGTCCAGCTATTTTCACCTTTTATAAGAACGTTCCATGTTACTTTCTCTGCATCGTAAGCCCTTCCTTCAGCCAACTCTGCTTAAATGTTGCCCCTTTATAGAGACCTCATGAACTAAAAATCACCCCTTCACTGGCTATTTCTGTACTTGAAATTGACCTGCTTTATTTTTTAATAGCATTTGTGAATACCTGAAGTTGTATTATTTGTTTGCTTTTTCTTTCCTTTTTTTCCCCCTATTTTGGCCAGAGATAGCAAAGTCCATGAGTTCAGGAACCTGGGCTCTCTTGTTCCATTCTATAAAACCAGCTCCTACAACAGTGGTTGGAACATAGTAGCTATTCAAGAAATGTCTGTAGAATAAGAGAATACACTGACCTCCAGTCAGTCTGAGGTTTTTATGGTTCCACACTTGGCCATGTGTAAAGGTTAAAGATATTCTACACTTCTGTTTTTTAAACACCCTGAGGACGGAGACAGTTCAGTGTCTTTGAATTTCCCTTTGTGCTTAGCCCCTTATGTCGGCATTAAAAGAATGAATGGAGGAGTGATTGATATTTTTCTCGTCCATCATTGAAGTGTTTTTGTAAGTCAGAATGTCTCAATTTTAAGAGCATTCTCATATCCTGTATCTGTGTTTTCATACTGAGAAACAAGAGTCAGAACCTGGAAATATTTGTAAAGTAAGTGGAGTGGAGTGAGAGGGTTTTTTTGTTTAGTTGTTCTTGGTTTTGGGGGTTGCCAGGGAGTGAACTCAAGACCTTGAGCTTGCCAGGCAGGTGTGGTGCTGCTGAGCTAAATCCCCGGCCCAAGAAGTGTTTATTTTTAAACATAATATCATTCCCATCAGAGGAAACAATGCAATGGAAACTATAAAGTTAAGCTTCTTTTGAGAGGCTGGCTCACAAGTGCTTTCTCTGCACACAGATGAAGAGAGGTTGCTAAGAATGTCCAGACTTGTCTTATGAATCATAAAGAGGTTATTCCATGGCAGAGTGATGCTCTGTCCTTTTAGCTAATGAATCAGTCTCCCAATGACCAGCACACTTAGCCTCATTCACTCCAACTGTGCCCAGCCAGGAAACTGTTTTCACAATTTTGGTCATCAGAATACCTGTGATCTCTATCTAACATGAGAGATGTTCCATGCTTACTACCTGAGGTACCTTAATGAGCATATTTTGTCTTATAGTTGGTGAGATTGTTCCTAAACAAAGCAAGCGTGGTTTTCTGAGAACAATTTTGATCCCCTAGCACACCTCAAAGCATATTTTGTTCGTATGTGTTGCTTCAAGTTTCACAAAAGAAAATGTTTCTTCCTTTGGCCATGGTTTTTCTGTAATATGTCCCACTAATATTGAAACTCATTCCAGTGCAAAGATCCGCGTAGTCTCAAGTACATTATATATACTCAGGGCATACATCACGTTAGGTGTAGCCAAATACAGACCTCTGTAGAAGAGTCATCACAGGAGTTTCTCCATCATGGTGCATGCTTTCCCTCTGTATTTCACAATGCTTGACCTATAGAGCAAAGCCTGTCAGGACTCACACAGAATCCTCTTTCTCCACCATGCCCAACTCAGAATTCTCTCATGTATCAAAGTTTTCTTGGACTTCTCACAGTTTCCTTTCCCCCTTTGAAGAAGGGAAAAGTATTCAAAGTTTCATGGGAAAACAGATTGTTTTGTACCCTCCTAGGAACTGTAATTGTGTCTGCTTTTGTGTCTCCTCGACACGGGAAAAGTATCTTCTTGCTTATTTGCAACATATAACTTACTTTTTCTATGAGTTTAAGACCTTGGGGTAAGTCTCTAGGGTGTTTTCCTTTTTAAAGGACATGTTTTTCTTTTTGAAAGGACATAATCATGTGTATTCCTTTCAATATAACACCTGAAGTTATAGTGTCCAAAGGATTTTCATTTTTAAACATTTAAAGGACTTCATGTTAAAGTATACACTGTGTTTTTCTTTTTGAAATTGATTTTATTGGTACATTTTATATATATATATATATATATACATACATATAATGAATAGATATATATGTATATATATATCACATTCATCGTTGAGAATTTGTATTAGTATATGACACATCTTGATTCTCATTTTCCCCCTTCCCCTGCCCTTCTTACAACTCTCCACCACCTATATACATAACCTTTGTTTCCTTTTTTACCATTAAATTTTTGTCTTTCCCTTCTTTACTTTTCTCCTTCTCTTTTTCTCTTTGCCCTTTAAGTATTTTCCTCCAATTTCACAATATCTGTTGTACATTTTAGAACTCATTTATACCTTCATGCCAGAGAAATCTGGCATCATTTCTCATGCCAGAGAAATGATACAGTATTTACACATCTGTCTCCTATTTATTTCACTTAAGATTATGTCCTCAAAGTACATTCACTTGAGATAAATGACTCAAATTTATCATTCTTTATGGAAAAGCAATTCTCCATTTTATAAGTAAAACCACATCTCCTTTATCCAATCTCCAGCTGATGGGCATTTGAGCTGTTTCTAAGACTTAGCTATCACAAACTGAGCTACTATAAACATGGGTGCACATATGTTGCTATGGTCTAATGCTTTTAATTCTTATGTGACTATACCCAGGAAGAAAATAGCAGGGTCAAATGGGACCTCTAATCTTTGTTTTTTGATAAATCCTCACACTGATGTCCACAGTGGTTGCCCCAATCTATATTCTGACAAACAGTGGGAAAGGATCCGTTTCTCCTTGCAGCCTCACCAGGATTTGTTGTTGCTTGATTTTTTGACAGCAACCTTTCTTTGTGGATTGAGATGGAATCTCAGTCTTGTTTGCATCTACATCTTTTGTATGATCAGTGATGTTGAACATTTCTTCATATGCTTCTTAAATGCTTTTACTTCTTCATCTGAAAGGTGTCTGTTCATTTCAGTTGTCCAGTTTTGAATTAGGTCTTTGAATTTGGGGGCTAATTATTTTACATTCTTTAAGTACTCTAGATGGTAGCCCTTCGTCTGAGAAATAGCTAGTAAACATTTTTTCTCATATTGCAAATGGTTTCTTTTGCTGTGCAGAAGCTTTTTTTTTTTTTTTTTTTGAGACAGGGTCTCACTTAGTAGTTCAGGCTGGCCCTGAGCTCAGCCTCCAACTCACATCACAGCAATCCTCCTGCCTCTGCCTCCCAAGTGCTGGGATGACAGGCATGAGCCACCACGCCCGGCACTGTGGTATGTGGTGCTGGTTGCTGCTGGGCGTGAGTCTCCATGCATGTTGTTTGCTGGGGAATTGAACCTGGGCCCTTGCGCCTGCAAGACAGGCACCAGAACCACTGAGCTAACTCCCCGGCCCTGTGCAGAAGCTTTTGAATAAGATGAGATCCTAATTGTTAATTCTTTCTGTTAGTTCCATTGTATTTTTCTTCTTAGTATTTGTCATCCTAAATTGAAGATGTATGTTACCCTAGTTTTATATTATATACTCTCTCTCTCAGTATTTCCCTTTGTAATGTTTTCCTGTCTTATAATATCTTCTATGATCTATTTAGGAATGATCTGTATCTCTATTTCCCCTCCCTCTCTTCCCATTCACCCCTCCATCTGATTGGGTCCCTCTTGGTCATTTGCTGCCACCTGACCTGACTTGTACTTGCAGAGCAGAGATTCCAAGAGCCTCTTTCCATCACTCCTTTGCCATGACTTCACTGATACTGATAATATTGAACAAAAGCACTAACACTGATAATATTGGCAACCATCAACATTGTATTATTTTAGGCACCACAATACCTAGTTACTCTCTGTACTGTCTCTTCTTTGCTTCCCACTGTAAACTACTTCCTCAATTAAATCTTGGAGTTTCTCAAAATTCAAAGTCAAAAATATTTGATGACTAAAAAGTGCTGCTATCACACACCTCATCATATTGCACTTTGAGATATTCATCAGTTTGTTCATTGCTACTGTCCTTCTACTTTATTGCATAATAAAATCACAAAATTTAGTTGTCTTCTCCTTTTAAGTTAAATTGCATTCAAACGTATTTTTCAGAGCCACATCCACTTTGACTAGATTAAATTATTCCTCCTTCTCTCCTCAGTTTAAGGCATCTCCAGTAGAAAAATAAGATTTTGTATTCCTGCGTAGTAAATCACTCCAGATGTTAGTACCATGTAATGTTTATTGTCTCACAGCTGCTGTGGGTCTAGGTTCCTGGTCCAGCCGAGTTGAGTCCTGGGTCTCTCCAGGGCCACCGTCAGCAAATCTCCAGTGGGAAACCTCCCATGTGAGCTCACTTGTGTGGTGGTAATGCAGGGTTCAGCCCCTTGGGGCATTTGGACTGGCACCTCAATGCTTCTCAGCGATTGAGGAAAGAATTCCCTCATTTCCTTCTCACCTGAGCCCTCCACAGAGCACAAGTGAGAGGATAAAACAGTGCTGGCAAGATGGAAGTCATCACCAGTCTTCTTGGTTTTTTGCTTTTTGGGTTTTTTGTTTTCTTTATTGAGTCTATTGGTGCATTTTAGGTATACAACATGATCACATTCCACATTGAGAATCGGTATGTGTACATGATATATCTTGATTGTTGTTTTCCCCATTCCCCAGCCCTTCCTTCAACTCACTACCCCACAATATACATAAGCTTTTTTTCCATTTTTTCCTTTTTATCATCAAATTTTTTCTTGCCCTTCTTTTCTTTCCTTTCTCCCACCCAGTTTCCCTTTCCCTTTCAAAATTTTCCTCCTATTTCACAATACCTATCATATATTATGGGTCTCATTTGCACCTTTAATTTCTCACACTAGAGAGATGATAGGCTATTTACACATCTGTGTTCTATTTATTTCACTAGAGTATGGCCTCAAGATGCATCCCTTTAGGCCATTTCTAACCTAACCATAGAAGGAACAGCTTGTCCTTTTGTCATATTCCATTCATTAGAGTCAAATTACCAGATCCAGCCCACACTCATCATTTAACTCATGCCTGATTGAAGGACGTGTATCAGAGAACTGTTGACAACAACAACAAAAAGCTCTGTGAGAAGAAAAAGGAGGTCCCGGATGAACCAAGACCTCAAACACCCTTAAAGACAATAAGTCATGGAATCATAGGAACTGTGGCAAACTGGAGAACACAAGTCCTGCCTGTACCCCAACTCTGTACCCAGGACAAAGCACTGGGGGCCAGATTTAAGTATAACTTCTGTTTTGCTAATGCTGTGTCATAGAAGAAAATTTCTCTAGAAATGAAATTCTTAACATGATGGGATCAAATATTAGTTCAGCGTTTGAAAGGAGTATTATGGATGTGACACTACTGCAAGTTAGTTTCCTGTTTAAGATTATATGCTTAAACATTCCCATTATTTTAAGTCCTTCAAATTAAGATGCTGTTAAATGTAGTCCTAATGGTTTATGGTTATGCTCATGCGTATTTGCTTTAGGGAAAAGTATAAAATCAATATGATGTTTTTAGCAGTCTAAACAGAAGGTTCAGTCTTATTTCTGTGTCACTTAGAGAAATGATGGCAATCCATTTCCATTTCTTCTGCTACTTTTTAGAAAGGCAGCGACATAAGAGGCTGCAGGGACAGGTGCTCTCTCACAGTGCCTTCTGATGAAGAACTTTTTTTTAAGCAGTTCTGGAAATCCTTTCTTGTGTATTTATTTTTTTTCCTTTATTGAGTTTATTGGTACATTTTAGGTACATATTTTGATCACATTCATCAGTGAGAATTTATACCTGCAAATGATAAGTCTTGGTTCTTATATTTTCTCATTCCTCTGCCCTACCTTCAACCCCCTAAATCTCCTATATAAATAAGCTTTACTTCTATTTTTTTTCCTTTTTACCATCAAAATTTTTGTTTCCCTCTTTGCTTTCCCCTGCTTTCCCACCTAGTTCCACTTCTCCTTTGAACATTTTCTTCCTATTTCACAAAATCTATTATGCATTTTGGACCTCATTCACAACTTCAGTTTTTTACATTAGAGAAATGATACAGTATTTACACAGGTGTCCTATTTATTTCACTTATGAGATGGTCTCAAGGTGCATCCATTTAGTTATAAATTTCTCTAATTTATTATTCTTTATGTCTGAGTAATACTTCATTTTATATTTTAAAAAAATTTCCTTGTTGAGATTGTAACAAAAAAGTAAGGAAACAAATTTTATATATATGGGGGGGTGGTAGGGTGGGTGGGGCTATGGGAAAAAATGAGAATTAAGTTGTGTCTTATACTGGTACAAATCCCCATTATGGAGTGCAATCATGATGTGTATATTTAATGTACCAATAAAGATAATTTTAAAAAAAATTTCCTAATCTACTCCCCAGATAATAGGCATTTGAGCTGTTTCCAAGATTTGACTACTACAAACTGTGCTGCTGTAAATATGGGTACACATATGTTACTGTGTATGATGATTTTAATTCTTTTGTGAATATACCCCGCAGGGAAATAACAGGGTCAAATGGGACCTCTAACCTTAGTTTTTTGAGGAATCTCAAACAGTAGTAGCCACCAACAGTAGTAGAAAAGAGTTCTTTTCTTTCCCCAGGCCCACCTGCATTTGTTGGTTGCTTTATTGATATCAGCCATTCTTTCTGAAGTGAGGTGAAATCCCAGCATTGTGTTCATCTGTATCTCTTGAATAACCAGGGATGTTGAACATTTTTTTCATATATTTATTTTCTGCTTCTACTTCTTCATCTGAGAAACGTCTATTCATTTTAGATGCCTTGCAGCATAGTTCTTCAAACTCCCATCCCATCTCTTCATATTCATCTACCTTTGTTCTTTTTACTTCCAAATCTCTTTTTTCACTGACTGATGTCTTGAACTTTATGATACCCAATATTGTCCTTCAATCCTATGGAGATCAGTCAAAGATACACTGTAAAATAGTGCACATATATGCACAATTAGCATGATAGTCCCAAACTAAAATAAATACATGACCAGACTAACTGAGGGCATACAATATTCTATCTCTTAGGGCCGGGGATTTAGCTCAGTGGTTCCAGCACCTGTCTTGTAAGTGCAAGCACCCGAGTTTAATCCCCGAGTTTGATACCCATACTGGGTGTGGAGACTCATGCCCAGCAGCAACCAGTACCACATACCACAGTGCCGGGCACAGTGCCACAGTGCCGTGGCTCATGCCTGTAATCCCAGCACTAGGGAGGCAGAGGCAAGAGGATTGCTGTGATGAGTTTGAGGCTGAACTCAGGGCCAGCCTGAACTACAAAGCGAGACCCTGTCTCAAAAAAAATTTAAAAATAAAATAAATAAATAAAAAATATTCTATCTCCTATACTTCTGGACCTGGTGACTCCCAGGGGTCCTTGCAAGCTCCATTTAGCTCTGAAAATGTCTTACTGCTCTAGGACAAAGAGCTATGCTCACTTAGACCAGAGATAGGCAAATCCTTTCTGTAAAAAGCCAGATCATAAATATTTTACATTTGACAGGTCATATGTCCCTTGATGCAGTTATTCAACCACATAAAGAAAAAACAGCCACAGGCCGGGGATTTAGCTCACTGGTTCCGGCGCCTGTCTTGCAAGCGCAAGGACCTAGGTTTGATCCCTGGTAACCACGTACAATACTAGGTGTGGAGACTTATACCCAGCAATCAGTACCACATACCACAGTGCCGGGCATGGTGGCTCATGCCTGTCATCCCAGCACTCAGGAAGCAGAGGCAGGAGGATTGCTGTGATGTGAGTTTGAAGCTGAGCTCAGGGCCAGCCTGAACTACAAAGCAAGACTCTATCTCAAAAAAATCCTAAAAAAAAGAAAAAGAAAAAACAGCCACAGATGACTTCAAAAATAAATGAATTTTTCTATATTCCAATAAAACGTTATTAACAATAGTCAGTTAACCAACTTGGCCATGGTGTACAGATGCATGACTTATAAAGCAATAAAACTTCAGCTGAACTGAAAGCTCTTCTGTAATTCTGAGAATCTTCTAGAAAAAGAAGGAACTCACAAGTACAGCCCACTATGTCACACTAATGAAAGTCACAGAATGGCCTATAAACCTTTTGGCAATCACCCCAGAAAGCTGTGTAACAGACATTATTTGCAGTGATTGCCAGGGTTAGCATTGGCTCTGTGCCTGTTAGGAAGGCAACAGTCCCTGTGGCCATCTTCACAGGAGCATTTCAAAGGTCAGCATTCATATCAGTCAACAAATAAGTGTTTACTGAGCATGTCTGTACTCCCAAATAAGACTTCCAAACAGCATATGTTCCTGCATTATCATAAAGCTTTAATTCTCACAAACAACAAAGCCTGCAGTTTCAAGGTCTCATGCCTCAGTGTTTTCTTTTCCTCCTTCCTTTTTGTGGTGGTCCTTCACTTGTTTCTTCTGCTTAATCTATTTCATGCATTGATAAGATCCAGAATTCAGTCTTGATCCTCTCCTCTTCTGCCTGCCCACATTCTCTCCGGGCAGCTCCATCCGTTCCCATAGCTTCCAATGTCGTCTACCTATACATGAGTGACTCCAACATCTTTATCTCTAAACCTGGAGATCTGTCTACCTTTAGGAAGCTCATGTGTAGATATAACACAGAGACTTATTTATATAGGGGGTGGGGAGTAGTAGGGAGGACAGGGAAATGGGAAGCATATGAGAATCAAGATGTGTTATGTACTGGTACAAATCCTGAATGTTGAATTTGATCTCCAACCAAACAAATCCATGCTAAGTTCCACCTTCTTCAACATTACCTGACCCTTCCACGATCTCACCATAGTGTATTAATTAATACCTACTGACTACTTTATCTGTCACTCAAGATTAGCATCTTGGCCATATACATCTTTTTTTCCTAGCAGAGCACACAACACTTGAATAGTGTAATGCTAAATTCATGTTTCTTAGATTGAATTGAGCCAGACAAGAATTCAGGTTACAAATCAATCCTGTATAGACTGGAACTCCCAAATTCTTGACTGAGTTCTTTTATGTGTAAATTTTTTATACAGAATAATGCAGGTCCTTTGTGCATAATAGCACAACAGTATAGGCCTAAATTTCCTCTCTCCTTAAAACCTTCTGCTTTCTGTGTGCAAATGAAGAGCAATAATTGGTCATTTCTAAGAAGCGGTCAGGGGAAGGAAGGACCAGTGCTTCTTAAAACTCTTTTTCTCTTCAAAATCAAAGGACCAATGTACATAGAGTACAAAGTAGCTACAAACCTATGGGCTGAATAGTATTCAAAGCATTATCAAGTGACAGTGGTACAGTCCAAACTTAGTCGCATTCTGTTCCAAGATTTTAATGAATTTCAGAAAGTAGATTGGCTGGTACATTCTGCAAACGCTAAGACGGAGGGTTTTTAATATTTTATTTTAAATGAATTTGTGTTGGAATGATTTATTATTTAGATCAGAGAGCCAAAGTATCATTTTTACTCCTAATCCCCCCTGAAATTTTCAGAGAAATGGGGAAGGACTTAGGCAAGTACACAAGTGCTCATCCCTTGCCTTCCGCAGCAGCTGTTGGCCTTCAACTTGCAGAAGTTCACCCTGTTTATCAAAGAGCAATGTCTCCCTTGGACTTATGCTGCAGTCAGTAAAGAAACTGAGACGGATTTAGATATCTGGATGCTTTCTGTTCCTTGCATAATTCTTCAAAGAATGATCACAGTTTAGAGCTGAAATGAACTTTTACACTTCCAGCTCATCTTCTTAAATTATTTCACAGATGAGGAAACTAGACCCCAGTCATATTAATTGATTTGCCCCAAGGCAGACCCTCCTTAGTTAGCAGAAAAGGAAGTAAATCCAGGTGTCCTTCCCCAGGACAATTTCCTCCCGGGTAAATATTGTGCTGAGTCAGAGACCCACAGCTATGAAGATGCTACGTCTCCATCAGAGAAACTGAAAGGCACAGGACAGGAAAGGACCAAAATACTAAAAGCAAGAGCAGAGATGATGTAAAATTGGACTTCTTTTAGACATCATTAAATTTCTTCTACCTCTGTAGACCACTGAAGTCCCTTTGCCAGGCAGAAAGGCAAGGGCTGTGGTAAGAATCCATAAACCCTGGAAGAACAGGAAGGAAATGGCCATGAAGAAGAAAGGCAGAGGTAGCCCGTGGCAGCTGTCTGGGGCCACCAGGGGTCAGCCCTCTCCTTTCCTCTTCAGAGTGGCCTAGAGAGGCTTTGTGCATTGCACCTACCATCAAAGAAAGTTGCAATGGAAAATAAAATACTTCTACTTACTTTCTTCTTTAATCTAGGTGGAGGGGAAGGGAAGGTGGACAAGATGGAAGACCACACTCTATAAGGGAGTGGGACAAAACTGTACAGCAATAAACTCCACGGAGATGACATTTTAAGAGAATTAAGCTAGGCTGCAGCATGGTGTAATGATGGTGAACATGGCCAGACTCCCTGATTTTTAATGTTGGCTCCACTCTTTGCCTGGCTATGCAACACCATGGGCAAATTTCTGAATATTTCCCTGTGTATTTTCTCTTTCATTATCTAGGTATAATGATTTTCACCTACCTTGAGGTATTGTAATAATTAAATGAGTCCATACTTACAAACCATTTAAAGTGGATCTTGCTTTACTATATGTGTTATATTTGAGTCCATTAAATAAATTTTAAAAGAAGGTTGAAGGTGAACTGAGAAAAACATAAGCTTCCTCCAGCTCAGTAATTATGTCTGAAAATTACTGCTCCAGGCATAAATAATAAGCAAAATGAGTTTTCTTTTATGTATTCATGCGGTAGATATTTATGAACCACATGCCAGGCACTATTCTAGCTGGGGAGGATTTGTTCAGGAAACACGACCTACAAGGCCATTGTCCTCATCAAATTACATCTCAGTGGGAAGATGTAGACAAAAAGAATTAAAATGTATAATTTCAGGTACTGATAATTACTGTGGATAGATATTAAGAAAATGAATAGTCAAAGCATGATGGAAATGTATGAATGCTATTTAGTAAAAGAAACTAAGCTTCATGGCCAGGCAATATAATGAGGTTCTTAAACATCTCACTATATTGTCTCAACACTGAGGCTACTCAGGGGATATCTAGATGAGTAAGTTAAATAATCCACTTACAACATCTTAAGGAACTTGCAGTCTTTCAGAGACTCAAATATGAACTCTCTTGAGCTTTTAGTTAAACCTAACATAATTCTGGTTTGACTACCTACTCTCGAATCGCTTTGCACAAATTACTTAAACTTCTCTGATCCTCAACATCCTTATTTGCAAAATGGAGATAAGAGCAGAACCTGCCACATTTGGTTTCTATTGTGTTAGAAATATAAATATAAAATCTATAGGAAGTTTCTGGTACTTAAAAGGATTTGACCAATGTTAGTTATGACCACATGTATTTGTTTAACAAACTCTTGATAAATCACACAAATCAGTAAAGTTTTGCTATACAAGTAAAAAGCAACCCAAAAAGGGAGACACGTTTACTGAAAGAAGAGAATCGGCCAATGGCTACGTTGTGCAGTGAGCTTTTCATTCTCCACTTGTGGATTTTATACAAGGAAGATTACTCATTATCTAAATAAAACAGGGGAGACTTGCAAACTTAATTGTCATCTGCCAATTTAGTTATTTTAATATGTTTTTGAGCTTATTGTTTATCCTATCAGAAACTTGAGGGATAGTTTCCAAAGATGTAACTAGTCCTTTCCAGAGACTCAATGAGGAAGCAAAGCGCTTAAAGGGCTGCCTGCTGTACCTGTCAGAGATGATGCATGCAGTTCCCAGCACTGAGTGGGGTGGGAAAGGGCTGAGATGATTTAAAATGGAGGATAGGTCACGCATTAGTAAGTATACGTGGTGTGGAATAGAACTGAACTGAGGGTCCGAGGAGCCAGACCTTCCAGGGTACTTGCATTAAATTGCTCCGGTCATTGGAAAGTTGGAGAAAAGCACAACTCAGTGAATTTACATAAAAACAATAAACATGCCTACCATCTTGGATAAGTGAAGTTCACGCTAATTTAATGCTCAAGCAGAATTTGGCTGTATCTCTTACTATCCATCAGTGGCATTCAGTGAGGGGACTGTTCCTTAGGTCTGCACGTGCATCAACCACATATCCATATCCGAGACATGGTGCGAGAAGCAGGGAAAAGGTAGAATTATATTGTACTAGTTCCAGGGAGAGTTGAGTCTAGGTGAGGGCATCAGACTGATATTCAAGTGATTCTAATAAGAAGCAGAGCATAAATGAATAAAAGAAATGAAAATACGTGCACTGAGTGTTAGGTAGAAGAGAGGTTTCCTGAAGATGTGGCAGACTTTTTGTAAAGCCGTTCCTGTGCTTCTGCAAAATTTGGTGTTCAGCTCTGCAACAGCACACGATGCTCCAAGCAATCTGCCCAAAAGCATTTGTTTAGCTTATTTAGCCAATTAGATGTTATTTTCTTATTGTTTACAATAATCATGCTCTGAAATAGCAATAGTATCATTAATACAGCTGTGAACTTAATTCACTATTTGCCCTTCAAGGTATAATGACTCAAGTACTTCAAGCTCAGTCTCCATAGAGCTGGCTATACCATTGACAAGGTTACTATGTCACCCCTACACTAAGTGCTTTCCAGTGCATGTATTTCTTTGTGGTTATTTCCTTTGTTGGATGATCAGTGGGATTCTAGAATGTGATAGCCTTCACATTCTCTTGCTTTTGGGTTCCAGCTTGATGGTCAATCTTCTAAGACCCATCGTAAAAATTCTACCTAGCAATTTGTACTACCTGAGACATCCGCAAGTATGCCAGAAAGATACTCCAGGGAAAACCTTATTTTTATGGCAGAGATATAAACAGAGATTTCCTGCATGACAGGCACTACTTTGCTATTAGATTAACTCTAAATTAACTCATTTAAATATCTACTTTGAAGCCCAGACAAGTTAAGTACATTGCCTAACACTGCATAGCTAGTAAGTGGCAAAGGCAGGATTCACAGCAGTCATCCCGGCTCCAGAGTCTATCTTCATAACTGCTTCCTCTGTCACCAGACTACAATCTCTCTGTCCTCTCTTGAACCACCTGTCAAAGCTTTCAACTTTAGAATAAAACAACCGAGCATTTCTCCAAACAGCACCATTGTCATCCACATTAATAAATAGAAATTCAGCTTTCTTTTTCTCCTTCTTTCTAAAAGTTTAACACATTACTGCTACTCTTAGAGGAGAGAGTACTCAGGAAACCACCAGAGTCCTTTTGGCTTCACTTGCTCTACTAAATAATTTGGGGGTAATAACTTTGAATCACAAAGTCCTGGCAGGTTAAAAGCTTTTTGTTGAAGCATTATCAGTTTGGTGTTTTGTTTTGTTTTGTTATTGTTTTGTTTCAGATAGGGTCTCACTTTGTAGTTCAGGCCAGCCCTGAGCTCAGCCTTGAACTCACAGCAATCCTCCTGTCTCTGTCTCCCAAAAACTGGGATTACGTGCATGAGCCACCACACCCGGCACTGTGGTATGTGGTAGTGATTGCATGAGTCTCCAAGCCCAACGTTGATGTGGTTACCGGGGAGCGAACCCGGGCCCTTACAATTGCAAGGCAGGCACCAGAACCACTGAGCTAAATCCCTGGCCCAGCTTTATCAGGTTTTTTGGTTTTGTTTTGTTCTTTTGAGACAGGGTCTCACTTTGTAGCTCAGGCTTGTCCTGAACTCATTGTGTAGCCCAGGAGAGCCTTGAATTCAGCAATCCTCCTGTCTCCACCTCCCAAGTGCTGGGATTACAGGCGAGAGTCACCATGCCTAGCACTGTGGTATGTGGTACTGATTGCCGGTAGGCGTGAGTCTTCACACCCAGCATTGTTGTATGTGGTTACCAGGAACTGAACCTGGACCCTTGCACTTTCAGGGCAGGTGCCAGAACTACTGAGCTAAATCCCTGGCCCAGCAGCATTATCAGTTTTAACTCTTAAGTTCTTCTTACTTATAATCCATTGCTTGCAGCAAAGGATTATACATACAATTTTCTAGTATAAAGAGGAAAATTTATTATAGAAATTTTTGAATGTGAAATGGTCTTCACAAACCTGCAAGAAATTACTGTAGTAAAAATTAGAGGAGATTGACTTCCCTGTCCTCCCCTCTGGGACTCCACTACCTCATCTTCTGTCAGTATTTACTGTTGTCTACTTTGGACAGAACTCCCAGGCAGGCCTAGAGTAGAGTAGGCAGAAGGGGGCTAACGCCCAGAGCCACCCTGTGCCTGCATTCCCTAGAGCACTGCTGGTTCCTGCACATGTGCAGTGGTGCAGTAGGTTCATCTGGGCCCCATACTGAGTTCAGAGATAAGATGAGAAGCAGGTCACACTTGGTCTCCTCCTGAGGAGTTCTATCACATTTTAGACAGAAGCAGATACTTACCTTGCAGAAAATGCTGCATAAGGCGAGACGAGTCAAATGCACAAGGATCAGGGAAGGACAGGTGATGATGCTTAAGCTGAATCTCAGAGAATTGAAAGATGTTTTTAGCCAAGTAGATACTAAAGGAGCCAGTCTGAACAAGGAGCACCAACTCATACTGCCCATGTTCCCCCAGGATTGGGGCACCAAGGAAAAAGGATGCCAGTGTTCATGTTTCGTATTCTCTCCAATGCCAGCCTCCCTCTCCCTTTCTCCCTATCTTCCTCTCCCTCTCCTTCTCTATCATTCTCTCTCTCAAAAATGAAAAGGTCTGGCTGGGCATGGTAGCTCACATCTGTATTCTTAGTACTCGAGAGGCAGAGGCAGGAGGATTTCTGTGAGTTCCAGACTCACCTGGGGTACAGAGTGAGCTCAGGGCCAGCCCTGAACTACAAAGCAAGACCCTGTCTCAAAAATAAATAAATAAATAAATAAAGTCTGCATAGCTGGAAGTGCAGCTTGGTGCAAAGACCCTGATTACCAAATAACTGGAGATTATATGATGTTGACAATATTCCCGTGGGGGTCAAGCTATTCTTTGTGATCTCTGGTCTCACCCAGGTAATCAGGGGCAGTTCTTTGACCGCACTTAATGTGGTTATAAGGAAATCTTCTCAGGAGCGCCAACCAGGACTTCAAAACGGAGGTACAGCAGTCCTAGAGCAGCACATCTCGGCATGTTCTAGACCTCACTGAAACTCCCCCTGATGGCTCCTTGTAAATGTCTCATGAATCCTACACATACCGTTGGCCAGATCAGTGTCTGAGCATGTGACATCGGCCCCTGTCTGCCTGTCTTGTTCTAGCTCATTATGGTGCTGTCTCCTGTCACCAAAGTTAGAGACGAGGCCATTGTGACTTATTCAAAGTGACTTCGGTCCCACTGACATCCAATAAGCGTGCCAGATCTGCTACCTCTGACTGCCAAAGACTGCTTCCAGGCCTCAGGTGCCCAGTGTGTCAAAGATACGGATGTCTATGCTACTGGTATGATGCCCAGTGTCTTCTCATCAAGGGCACCTAAGCCAGTGCCAAATGAATGTTCTGCCAATGCCACTGACACCTGCCAATATGGGCACCATTGCCACTGCCAGTGCCCAGTGTTAAGGGCACCAGAATCTGCAGCATGGCACCACCTCTGCTTGCTGATGAAGTCCGGGTGCCAATTTTGCCTCCATTCCCAATGTCCCAAAAATGTTTTATGATACAGCTCTTTTATTGGAGCTGCTTCATCTTAAGGCAAGGCCTATGAGTACTGGACCAGGGCCCAGGGAGGGCACCAGATCCTGAAATTCCTCCAGAATCACTTGTCACTCTGATACTTGTCTACTGTCTCTTGAATCAAATTTATCTGCCTTTGTGCAGAGAGCCCTTGGAAGGCCCTGGACCGCTCACTGAGACAGAGCCCTCTGTGACCACCTGCCAGTCATCCACAGATTCCCTCACATGGTGGTGAGCACAGCTCTGAGATCCAAGCCACGTAGCCTCAGCCTCAAGCTAACAGGTTCCTAGCCACATCAGAGAACAAAGAGCTCTTTATGTTGTGTTTTGGGAAATCTTCCTGATCTACTGACTATTTCTCACCCTCTTTCCCTTGGCGCTCTCTCTCCAAGTTACTTCCGCCGCCTCTGGGAAGGCCCCTGTATTAACTGTACTCAGCACAACAGCTGGAGTGATTGTGCTGAAACACAATTTGCCCTGATGGGCAGATCATGTCGCGCCCATGTTCTAATGCTCTGGCTTCTCACTTCCTCTAACAAAACTGGCCCTTCCAAGGCCTTGTCCCCCAGTTTCCCCCCTAACCTGCTCCCAGCTCTGCTCCACCTGCGCACACTGCACCAAGTGTATTGGGCTGCTTGCTAGTCCCTCAGGACACACCGGCCTCTCTCCTTTCTGAGGCTTGATGAGGCTGTTCTCCCTGCTTAGAATCTTCTCTCCCTAGTTACCAACACAGCTGACACACCAGCTTCTAATCTCCCTTCAAATCTTCTGAATAAAACTCCCCTGAACACCCTATTTCATAACCCATAGACACACACACACACACACACACACACACACACACACTTCAGCTCTCCCAACTCCCCACTGTACCTATCACCTTCTAACATAATATACTCTTTATTTTATCATGCTTATTAATCATTGTCATCTGTCTCACACATTTAGAAGGTGAACTCCACGAAGACTAATACTTTTATTATTTTGTTCATTGATGCATCCAGAATGGTGCCTGACACACAGTGGGCACAATGCTGGTATTTATGGGGTGAGCGAGTGAAAGAAGGGATAGAAAGATGGATGGTAAATGCTCAAGTGAATGTGAGTATACTAATTTTTGACCACCATATGAATGATGTTCTTGTACTGCTCTACTCAGGCAGAACATAAGTTATTCATTTGTATATTGCTAGCTTTGGTTTGAGGATACATTTATCTGTTTGAAGTACTTCACTGGATGATGTTATTATGTACATGCCTGGAGGCTCCCAGAAAGGACATGGTTTTTAAATATCAAATAAATACAATTGACATTCAAAGCATTCATTATATTCTGAGGCTCAAGTTTGAGGAAAATTTTTTCACTTAGACTAAAAACATGCAAAAGATTTTCCTGATTGATCGTAGCATTTAAAGTTCTGTTTTAAGAAGAAAGAATGCAATGTGTTATATTAAACACCAAAGAACTACATGAATGTCAGATAACATGTACTGGCAGAGATAAAGAGAGACCCCCTGTCTCGTTCTAAAGATAGATCACATCGCAGGGAGAGCTTGGAAGTGTGAATGGTGGTGAATACTGTTCAGTACCTTACTCTACTTGCAATAAATCCTCTGTTCGTCTCTACTCTGGAGCCTTTGCTCCATGAAAGAGCTTTGTAAGAGGAAAAATAAAGCAAAACAAGTAGAGATCTTTAACAAAGGGCTCTAGGGTCAACATTATCTTAACAGAATTTTAGAAATGAAAAGATGATAAAAAAAATTGTTTTCTTTCACTGAATTGAAAAAACGCACCATTTACCAATGCTTCAGAGAGGACAATAAACTTGTTCAGTTGAATCACCCGACCCCTGGACCATGTTTACATACACCCCGTGTTATAGCTTTATGAGTCTTTTCATCCCAGCCCACGCAGACCTCACACGGTAGTCGGAGTTCTCAAGAGATGATACAGATCGTTACACTCCAAGTACACAGATAAAGCTGAAAGGCCGAGCTCTTCTGGGAGAGCACTCCCACTGCTAGCCAAGCAAGAGACTGTTTTGTGATTATTGCCATTGTCGTTTTTTCTAACCACGATTTATGGTTGTCTGTGTTGACAACTTTACCCCTTTGGTTTGAGGTCGGACCAGTCTCTTTCCCAGCCTTGATACCTGGAGAACAAACTATTCCCTCTCTTCTGGGCCGTGGAGCCAAACAAGGGTAAGCTACTCATTGTCCATTTCTTCGCTTCAGTCTGCTCCATGATCCTTGATTTATCAAAATGAGGAAGACCTGGGCCCTTTCTGGCCTAGATCTTAATTCATTTCTCTTGATGAAAGAGAACTCATTTGACAGTAAAACAACACACTTGACAACGCACTTGATTTTTCAATAGCCTAGTACCAAGTAATATCCAGGTATTACCTCATCACTGCTCTTATCCTGTGCGTAAGCTGGGACTGTCAGTTGTCTGAACACCCAGGGACCCCAAGCCAGTGAAGTGCAGGTGGTAACATGAAAAACAATTTAAGCATCATTACTCTTCGGCTGTGAGTTCACAGCAACATTCAGGCATCATTGTTTAACCTCTGAGGGCTTTAGCTTTCTCTCTGTTCTTCTGTATCAGCAGCAGGGTCTGACTCTAAACAATGGAGCTCCAGGCAGCAGGTTTACTTGCCCACAAACCCCTCCCTTACTACAGCCACACATGCCGAGACCTTGTCATACCTTGCTTCCCAGAAACAGTCCATACATTAATCATCTCAGTTCCCACAGAGGGAAAGTCGTGACATGGCACATCCAGGTTCTCAGGCTCATAAAGGCAAATGAGGTGATGAATTTGAAATCAAGTCCCATATGGTTGTCAGGCGGTATCCTTGTCATGAGCAGGGTGAGCATCTTGTAGTCGTGTTGCACTGCCATAGCGGTTGGCTGTTGATTGGTGGATTTTTTTTCCTGGGGCCCCACGGTCAATGGCTCAGCCTCTCTCTTTCACATTCAATCAGCTTTTCAAGAGCCACTGATGAAATGCCACCGACATCTATGCCCAGGTCTCATACAGTGTTGACAGGCCTGCCTTTGGACATGGCCACACACTGTCGGCCAGCACTGCTTGTCCTGGTTTGTTTTCAGAGAATCTTGTGTAACAGCAGGATAGAGCAGAAGAGGCTGGAACAAGGGGCTGGGATGCAGGAAGGGGTCCAGTGATATCAGCCATGTGTGTTACAGCAGCTCCATCAGGCAGCAAGTCTGAGATCACACAGCCCATTCAGGTGAAAAAGAAAAGCCACCGTCCACTGTCTCTTCTCGGACACATTGAAGTGGCTGAGACTGATGTGTCAGTGGTAATGGTATAGTAGGCTGCATAAATGGTAGGTGTGTGTGTTCATCCCTGGGGCTGACATGACACATGTATGACAGCCTTTACCCATGTAAAAACTAGCACCAAAAGATCACATTTGTATGTGATATGTTCACAACATATAGTGAACCGTACACTTTAAGTTTGTAAATTGTACAGTATGCAAATTTTACTTAAATAAAGCTATTACTTTTTTAAAAAGAAAAAAATATGGTGAATCTCCCTCGAAGACTCCTCTTTACACATTTGTGCCATCGTTCCTGCCACTGTAAAGCAGTCCCGGAAGTCCTCTTTGGGGAGTGTCTTTAGCTGCACTGTTGTGGTCTCCTCAGTGTCCTAAACAGATTCACGGTCGAAGCTGTTCATAGTCATGTGGACTTTGGGGAGCAGCCAGCAGTTGCACAGTGCCAGACCCAGGGAATCAGGCAGATGCAGATGCACCACAATGTGTTTACAAGCATGTCTTTCTGTTGCATGACGTGCAGCAGCAACTGTCACCATAGTTTTGATCACCCCTCATAAAAACACTCACAAAAGAAAACATGTAGAACTGTGTCGAAGTGATAAGCATGGTGGTCTGCATCGGAGGGAGTATGCTGACAGCAGGCGGTGGCAATGTGTCTTTACTGCAATCAACTTTTCATTCAAATTCATCTCTCAGAGCTCAACAACAAACATCTAGACACTCAAGGTGCTTGTACACAAAGATTATTAACCTCTAGCATGCTCTCTCTAGCGCTCTCTCTCTCTCTCTCTCTCTCCCTCCCTCAGCTCTGTGACTTTCAAGAAGCACAAGCAAAATCCCCAACCAAAAAATAGCCTTCTCTCTCAGCCTCTGGTGCGCTCTTGGACTCATTCCTTTCCAGCTCTGACCTCTCTCTGCCATGAGTTCTCCTTACCCCTTTCTGTGTCTCCAATTCACACCCCAAATAAATGCAGCCTTGCTTCTCCCCCTTCTCAGTAAGGCGTGGGTAAGCTGTTTGCCAGACCCCACAGACCCTTCTCCGTCCTCATCTTCTCTGAAGTCTCCTCACAGTTCTTGCCCTGCCTTTCTTGTCCTGGCCATTCCTTTGTTTTGGACTCCTGTTTTGTTCTCAGGAGGTGCTGGCCCCTTCCCAGACCACATCTCTTCCCACAGCACACAATCACTCCCTGCAGCCTCATCTAGGCATAATTTCAGGTCTCACTTAGGATAAAAATAACTCTGACTTACTGCATGTGCCTGTGTGCCAAGTACCATACCAACTTGCACTTGCATTATTTCGTTGAATGCATATGACAACACTCAGATGTAGATTTCTTTCTAGTTTTGTATTACTAATCAGAAAACAGATGCTTGGCAAGGGTGAGTCGCTTACTCAAGGTCACGCGAGTAATATCTGGGGGCAGCCGACTCCCACCTGCGCTGCTAATGATGCCCAAGATCGTACCCCTCCCTGGCTTCTTCCCCACGTCTGAAGTGCTGTGCTGCAGCATGCTGGTATTCTCATATTGTGAAATTATTCATGTCATCCTACTCAATTTTATTTTCTTTCATAGTTGGTGACAAAACCATGTATCCAGGTATCCAAGCTGGGAACATGGAATTTTCCTACATATTCTCCCATTTTATCTCTTGAAGTTGTCACAAAGGGATAAAGATGTGAGTTATAGAAGGATGGCAACAAACACTGTTGAAGGAAAAGAAACTTCTTTGATGGCAACAGATATGAGTACGTTGAGCTACACAAAACAAAAGGTCATGTGATGTATTGTGAGGGGAAGGTGCAGAATCCTTGTGAATATTGTACATAAAACGGTCTGATTTTCAACTGTTAATTATGTTTGCATTTAAAGAAAAGCTACGCTACTGACACAAAAAGCTTCATCATCAGTGGCCTAAAGAAGAGAACATTTACTTGTCTCATACAGTTGTGAAATGAGTAGTCTAGGTTTACCAGTTAGCTCTAGTCTGTGCAATTTTGGAAAGCTTCCAGACCTTTGATCTAAACTGTGTCTCTGTCATTAGGCACTGCTCCTTGAAGAGTTGTCCACAAGGGTCAGCATTAGCATCACCAGGAACCTCACTAAAAATGCAGAAATTCATATATTCCTTCCAACCTGCTAAGTTAGAAGCAAGATTCTCTTTGTCATTCTTATCTACATAAAGCCTTAAGAAACGTTTTCCAAGCTAGCCTAGGGTGTTGTTTTGCCTTTGTGGTCAAGGCTGGACTGCAGGTCTTCCAGCTCATGGGAAGAGAGTGTAGAGCAGAGAATCCTGTATGAGCTGGCGCTGACATGGAATTAGTTACACTGCAAACTTTTGTTGACATCCCATTAGCACAAACTTACTCTTAGAATAACATCCCCCCCAAAAGTAATATTCCTTGTCTCTAGTTGAACAGAAATGAGCCAAAATATAAGCCCCATTGTTTGACAGAAGAAAAACAGTTATTAGTAGATAATGAGTAATCTTTGCCTCATTCACATAACACTTTCAGATATAAAAATAAAAACATCTATACCATCCATTATTGATTTTGAAAGGGTCCTTGTTCTTTTGGTGCAACTGTTAAAATAAGCCCCAGACTCAAATTGTCAGTGCTGGAAAAAGTACACTCAGACATGGCACAAGAGGTATCTGATAAGGCTGGCAAAGTGTTTACTCTGGCAAAAGAGTTCAAGTCTAAAGTAACAGGCACTCAGGAAGAAGGACGCTTGGCCCTTTCAGGCCTGGTGCTGGAGAAGCAGCCTACCTTTCTCCCCATTGGCTGGGTTGAAGAGCCACAGTCTATCCTGACTGGCTAGTTTCAATGATGTGAAAGGAGGGAAACGGAAAGGTTGCTGAGAAGGAAGGGTGGGGAGGGGGTGTAGATGGGGGCAGTGTCCTTGGCTGTCAGTAAACTAGTTTTGGGGCTGGGGGTTTAGCTCATTGTTTCAGGCACCTGTCTTGCAAGCACCAGGGTTCAGCTTCGATCCCCGGTAACCACATACAACAATCCCACGTGTGGAGACTCACACCCACCAGCAATCAGAACCACACACCGCAGTGCCAGGTGTGGTGGCTCACGTCTGTAATCCCAGCACTCAGGAGGCAGAGGCAGGAGGATTGCTGTGAGTTTGAAGCTCGCCTGGGCTACATAGTGAGCTCAAGACCAGCCAGAACTACAAATGAGACCCTTACTCAAAAAAATAAAGTAAAGTAAAATAAAATAGTTTTGATTTATAGCTGTCTTCTCAGAATTTAAACCAAACAGGCATTTTTCACAATTTAGTGTGTTCAGGAGGAGTCACCTAGCACTAGAATCCAAGATGGATTCACTTTCTTATTTATATTTTTGATAGAAAAGATCTTGTTTCTTACCTAATGACCATATTCGTGATTAAATTCTGATTTTATAACTTGCACTGAGCACTGCTTTTCCTCGTCAGTCCCTAGCCTCCTGTGACATACATCATCTTCCTCCTTTTACTCTCTTTCTTTGATTCTATTGCCTTCCTCCCGCTGGGGCTCCACTGTATGGCTCCGTTGTCACAGTGCAGTGCCCCCATCTGCACAAACCTGATGTGCAGCAGAGAGAAAGGACAGGCTCTCTATACATAAATGACAGGGCCAAATAGTTCAAAATATAACTTGGAAATACAGGAAAGACTGTTGGAGTCAAGCAATCTTACTGAAGTCTCTAGATCAGCTGTTTTCAAACATTCTTTTTAAGCAAGGAAACCCGCTTCCTCTCTTCTTGCCTGTGTAAAACACTTTAAATAGTAGTTAATCCCAGAGCGGAGCCTTTCCACTGCCCCAGAAATAACCTCCCGGAAGGTAGGAAGTGCGCAGAGCCCTGTCTCGCGGTCCCTGTGCCTGCCGTGGTGCCCAGGTGTGAACCGTACATTCTGTCTGAGGCCAGATGTGCTACGAGAGGTCCTAGAGGACGCTCCGGGGGCCTTCAGGCAGAACAGAGCCGCAGGGAAGTTGTTCTCCAAAATAAGTCAACACTTCTGAATTTTCCCGTCATGAAAGCTTCTCTGTCCCCTCCGGTGTCTGTCCAGGCTCAGGTTTTCCCCAAACTTTGAAATAACCCAGTTGTCTCAGGTGCCCTCCCTGGGCCCCTGTCACGAATGAAGCCGTCTCCACCCCCCGCCTCCCCTCCACACACGCCCTGTGGAGCTGCTGGCCCGGCAGACCCTCGAGCCGTCTCTTCCTAACTCTGCCTCCCCAGCTGTTCCTGCTCGCGAGAGTCTAGTCATTGCTAATTTGACAAAGCAGGTAGGATACTTCCTGTGTGTACTGAAGGTCGTGAAAAAAATGTGGGTGCCCTCTGCCCTTTAGTCTGTGGCTCCTATCTTTTCTTTTTCAGTTTTGTTGTTGGACTTATTATCTTTCTTTACTGGGTAAATAATTTGGATATTAATTTAATCTACAAATCACAGAATTGTAGAACAAAGGAGTTACTGTATAAAACAATTTTGAAGTCACTGGTCCAACACCTTCTCTTTATAGAAGACGAGGCTGAAGCTCAGAGAGGGGGAAGGACTTGCCCAGGGTCACACAGCTGGTAGGATCAGGCTGCCGGGCTAAGGAACAAGTCCACGGCATTGCGTAACAGCGCGCTACCTGGAACTGGCTCTTGACACACGGAGGTTTTAAACAATCACACGTGTTACTGTTAGGCCATAAGATAACTGCTCAGTTTCTATCCATGTGTTTAGTACTTGGTTTCATTTTGTAAGCAGTCAGTACATCTTGCCACATCGGAGATGTTCTGCTGAGCACGTTCAGGATTCCAAGAAGGACAGTACCCTTGTCTCTTCCCCAAAGTCCAAGCAGCCCCGCGGAGGACAGAGGTACTTAGTTCTGTAACTAGGATTGAAAGCAGGAGCTAGTAATGCCCCTGTAAGAGCGTACATAAGTTACCACAAAAACCTCACAGAAGATACGATCAGGTTTTCCTGGCGAGAAAGGGTAAAGTTAGAAAAGTCCTCATTGGTGGTAATGTTTTAACAAGTTCTTTTAAGAGTGGATCTCAGTGGGGAGCAGGTGTAAGCAGTGCTCCTAGCAGAAGAAATGCATGTGCACAGGTACAGAGTGAATTAGATATGCAGAGGGCTGAGCCCCAACTGCCGTCGTCCCCACGTCAACACTTACTAGTCCAGGACTCGTAGTGACACGGTACATAGATGTTTCTAGGTGGCAGCAGGTACTTAGGAAGGGTACCCATGCTGACCTCATGCAATGTCGTTAATTTTTCAAAGTCTCATTTCCCAGTGGATTCATGAATTAAGGAGGTTGAACTACAGTCTGTAGCTATAATGCATAAGCAGCGATGTTTTTGAAGCAGGGAATCACTCTCCTCAGTTTTTCGCCCATTTATCATTTTTCCAGTGATTTACAGCAATGAAAACAAAAATGTTTATTTTTCCTACTCACAAGTCCACAAGGTAGCTGTGGTTCCCCCACCTCCAACTGGATTTTCCCAACTCCACTGAGCTGGAGTAGACTCCAAGCCTGGGTTCAGTGTAGGTTTGCTCCACAGATCTTCCTCCTGAGACCAGTATCATGCCATTATTTAGCAGTTGTATGTCTTATAAGAAAAACATAAGAGGATACCTATAATCCTGCACCCTAGGAGGCTGAGGCAGGAGGATCCCAATGTCAAGAACAGCTCAGAGAACAACTCAGTGACTTAGCGAGACGCTGGCTCAAAATAAAATATTAAGAAGTGGCTGGGGTATAGCTCAGTGTGGAGGCCATGCATTTAGTCCTCAGTACCATAAGAAAAGTAGGAGCAATCATGCACATACATATCATCAGAGCATCATGAGAACGAGTAGAGCACAGGAGCACACCAAGCTGCACATAACACTTCCATCCATCCCAGCGGCCGACCTCGGTGGAAACGGGAAGAGATTCAGCTACAGGGAGCTGCACTGTGGTTCCTCTGGCAAAAGGTACCGAAGTCAAATTAAATAGCGAGGGAGCAAAGGATTGAAAGCAGCTTTTCAATCTGCTTGAATGACGTTGTTTGCTAAGTTCCTAAAAAATAACCATGACTGATAAAGAAGACACAGGTAAAGGTCTGAGCAGACAGCTGCCCTTTCTACAGCAAAAGAAAGGAAGCGAGTGAGGGAAGGAGGCTGCGTGATAGAGGAGAGTCATGATTGGAAGTTGGAAAGATTGGTAACCAACGTCAGAATGTTACACAATTTCAAAATGAGCAAGGGCTGTATTTGGACTGTAGGGTCAGAAGGAGAATTAAGAGTTACTGAATAGCTATTATATTGAAGCCACTGTGCTGGGCCATGTATCTATCCTATGTCGTATTATCTTGACAATATTTGGGGTAGGAATTATTAAGCAGATTTTAGAAAAAGGGAGACTGAGGTTCAGCATGGTATGTAACTTACCAAAAGCCACCCAACGAATAAATAACACTGCTGGGATTATCAGATCCTAAAGTTCTTTTTGCAAGAAGACAACTAGCTGAACTAAACTAAAAGACAACTGAAAATCAGAGTTACAGGACTGGTCCTCTTTAAATGTGATGGCAAACAGAAACAGGGAAGGTGGCTCTTTATTATCCAACATGGCAGATACTGGAGGAAGAATGTCAGTTTTTAAGGTGAATGAGATAAATTGTTTTTTACTTAAGTGGATGATATCTATAGTACATCTACATGAAATGTCCTGTGACTAGCAATTTGTATCTTAGCACTCAAGAAGTCCTTGAAAAACAGTTCCAGGAGTAAGGGCAAAAGCATTACAGGGATGGGAAGTTACATTAGCAAAAATGCAATGGTGGCCTGCATGGGTCATGTCTGAGGAACAGCCAGCAGGTCAGTGTGTTCAGACTCACACTCGTGCAGGATCACGTTCATTAAGGCACACAGAGCAGAGCAGTGAGAGCCTGGGTCATCTCCGTGGCCTTTGATGCTGGGTTGGACATTTGGACATTTCTCAAGAAGGAACCACATTGGATTTTTGGCCAAGGGTTGATGTCAGATCGTTTAGGAGAACTCACAAGATAGAAACTGAACCAAATTTAAGGGAGCAGGTGGAAGACGGTTGCATTAGTTTTTGCCTAACCAGGGTAGTGGCGGTAGGAGTAAAAATACAGGAGCAGATGGGAGAATTGCTTTGGAAGGAATCATTGTTCAGCACAGTAATCATCCTGTATTTCATTAAATGTGTGTCAAGTTAATTTTGGAACTTCATTTGGCTGAAATGGTTCTCTCTCTGCAGGTATACAGAACCTTCATAATTCATTGGTCCTCTGCTCACATATTTTTAATTGACTTATAATTTCCATGAGACTGTGTCTGTTTTGTTCCTACTATTTCCACAACATTCATCAAAATAGACAATGGTTAAATGTGTACCAAATAAGCAGATGGGTGAATTCTGCCTTGCATACAACCACATACCCATTTCCAAGATCTCGTCACCTCCACACTCTACCAGGCCCTGCCCCCATCTTTCCACAGCTACTACCTCATTCTAACCTCTTTTTTGTTGGTGTTGCGATACTGAGGATCAAACTTAAGACCTTGCATTTGCAAGGCGGGCGCTGCCCCACTGCGCTAACTCCCTGCCCCCTTCTAACCTCTTGAAGGTTTGTCTGGTCGGTCTGTATTCAGCAAAATCTCAGTGTAAATTTTCCCATGATCACTGCCTTCAACCAAGCTCAATGGACCTTCTCTTTTCTATTTCTCCATGTGATCTCAGACACGTCAATAGCTTTCTGGGAGTGTAAAATATTTAAGTTCTAATTAATTTTAAGCCTCCACTTTTATTTCCTTCTCTCCCATTCCCCCCAAATTTAGGCTTCTAAAAACTAGCCCTTCTCTCTTTTCTGAATTCTTTGGTGTTGAGTCAAGGACGGATTTGGGAAAAAGCAAATTTCTTTATATTTAAGTTCATTTTGCTTCTTGGGTGGAAAAATTTCAACTCCAGTGTTCTCATTTCTCTCCGTCTCTCTGTCTCTGCCTCTGCTTCTCTCTCTGTCTCTCTGTCTCTCTCTCTCTCTCTCTCTCTCTCTCTCTCTCTCTCTCTCATTAATCGGAGTACTTTAGGAGTTTTCTGGGGCTGGAGTGGTTGTTAGGTTAGTAGAGTTAGTTCAGTTCCTTCTTTAAAAATTTCAGAAAAGGCACGTGGCCCCAGCATCTCCGTAATTCTCTGTAGAATAGGAGCGTATTTCATATGCTATACTTTTGAACCTCTACTTTGGATCCTGGCTCCAATTTTATGCAATCACAATGTTCAGTTATTTGTGAATACTACCAACCTTCGTCTTGCAAACTTTGAATTGTCATTTAAATTTGTAGCTACTGTGCGATAAATCCTGTTGCAGGGACACACACTTAACAAGCAGTCAGAATGGCTTAGTCATTGTGAAACTGAAACTCAAAAGCCTAATGCAGGGCGGATTCCAGGGCAGTAATGCATTGCACTGCGGCTTGAGTCTAGAGGCTGTTCACACCTCAAGGTGGAAATTGGACTGGCGAGTGGAATAACCTGGAAGAGGAAAGGAGAAAAGCTGACTTTCAAATGAAAAGGTGAAGAGACTCAAAAATGAGGACTCTGCATGATGACAGAGAGCTGACCACATTTCAGAGGAAAATCTGATGCCCAGACTCATCTTTTTCCTGCTCACAAATCAGAATCATATAAATTTCCATTAATATTTATCCGCTTCCACTGGAAGGAAGAAGATAACCTAGGCCGCATTTTGCCCGCTTCCCGTGTCTGTCAGAAGCCTCACTGAAGGCTGATGTCAGCTGATGAGCTGGCCGCAGCCTGCGTCACCCCCACACTAGCCCCACGGAATGCACGGAAAGCACACTACGGTGTAGAAGTGAGTCGCTTCAAAAGCCAAGGACCATAAATTCAACTAAAATTTCAAATAAAAGCTGAGGGACTCATACAATTATTTGTACGTGCCATTTTAAACTCAGAAACATTATATTGCGGTCACATTTCTTTGTTCTCCTATAGAACTGAAAAAAAAAAAAAAACACCTCTGTACATAGCTGACAAAAAACAGGAGCCTGTCTTCCAGCAGGTTCTCTGTTCATGTCTAACATACTGTAGAGTCAAAGCAGAACACATGGTCTGAAAACACTGCAAGGCCTCTTTTTAACTAGCTTCCCATAGCAGTATGTTTCTCCAGGGTGTTTGCACTACCTACAATTCGTGTCTTGCATAAGCATGAATCCGTTTTGAATGTCTAAATCATGCAGTATTTTCACATGCTTAGATGAAGCACATATGAGAATTATCATCTGTATTTTAGAAATGCAGTTCCTTGAGACTTCGGCATGAAATACACTCAACTGACATAATTTTCATCTCCATCCAACAAAATGCCAGTAATATCACTAACAGAAGTTTGACACATTTCATTCTCTCAACTACAGAATTAATTTAACAGCTATTTTAGACATTTCTGGGTGTATTTTTGAAAACTAATTCAGTGTGAAAATCATTAATGATTGAGAATTGTACATAAAGCATTTTCTTTTTCCTTATTTTCTATCTGCAAGTATCTTATGCTTGTTATCAGATAAATTTGCAACATGCAGTCTGTTGTTGAAACAGAAAATAAACAGTTGAAATCAACTCTAATGTGATTTTGTAATGATTTTTTTTAATTACAGATGAGACCCATTGGCCATGATGGCTACCATCCCACCTCTGTGGCTGAGTGGCTGGATTCTATTGAGCTGGGTGATTACACTAAAGCCTTTCTAATTAATGGCTACACATCGATGGACCTGTTGAAAAAAATCTGGGAAGTGGAACTTATCAATGTGAGTTGCTCTTTTATTAATACCTTTACCATTCAGTCTTCCATTAATGAAATTCTGCTGCCAGCATGTGATTTTTTTTTTCTTTATGCTTATTTGGATATCCAGCCACGATTTGCAAATATGCCTTGTGTGTTTAAACATACATCTCTCAAATTCCAGAGGTATTATCTTCTGAAGTTTGGATAAGGAAGAAATTAAGATTAAAGAGAGGCTTCTAGGCATGTTTTGCATTATCTGAAAAACCATCCAAGCATTTGGGGGTTTTCTGTTTTAAGGAGCTTTGTCATTTAGGGTTGGATATGATAACACAGAGGCTCCCATACTAGTCCTCGTTCGTACTTAGTGTTAAAGTCTTGAACTGAACTCATTAGCTTTCTGTCTCTGTTATGTCTCCTGGCCTTTATTGCTTGGTTTCATTTACTAAGTCATCCTCAGAGAGACTGTTCTCACCCTTACTACACCGGCTGCTGTCATATCAAAGTTTATCTTCTGGTCTCAACATCCAATCACATGCTGCCCGGCTTCACTGACACACTCGATGTACAGTTCCTATTTCATATATTCCAGTCCAAAGAGATCAACCGAATCTCCATAAATCATTTGGATTTCTTCCTCATTTATCTTCACTTCTATTTTTTTCTAGGGGCATAGATGAAGGAGCAAGATGAATAAATTGATCATCATTTCAATTACATTTGGCATTATAAATGTTTCTTTTTAAAAGTGACAGTGAGAAATCACTTGATATTCTAGAAGCTTTTTAGTTTTATCTTCTAAAGATTGTCAGTGAAAGTATTCAGAGACTGAAACAGGAAGCAGATATTTGCTTATCTCCGAGCACTCCCTTCTCCTGATGCCACTTTCTCTCCAAAAGTCCAGATTCTACATATTTACATATCATTAGTTATTGAAAATGATGGTCATTACTATTGACTAATTATTCCTTGCTTTTAAAATTCTGTCTTAAAATTAATACCTTTTCTAGCACATCTTTTAGAAATTGTTCTTGAGTCTAAATATCAAGTTGTCAATTAAGGTGACAAATCTTGGCTTCTACTTCGCCAGCAGTCATTTTTCACCCCCTCATAAACGCTGTCATTATCAGAACAAACTCACTGTCTGACTGAAGCCTCTGGTTAATTTCATCCTTAGTTTGTGTGGCGATAAAACTAACTGAAACTCATGGCTTTGGGGTTAGTTTGGCTGCAGTTTCAACTCTCTATGAAGAACCTGACTCTCGTGTATCTTACAGCAACTCTTAGACATTTATCAGAAAGGACACCATCCACAGTTCGTTCTGGTTAGTGGTAGAACTTGACAGATATTCTTCTAATGTATTATCTTGTGTGTAAAAGTATTCCCCACTAAAGAACAAATGTTTACAACAGTAGCACATGAGTCACTTACCTGTCTGGTGTTAGCAGTAATTCCCCGTTAGGAGAATGGATTCCAGGAGTACTATGTAACACCAAGCATGTACCAAAACAAGTAGCATCTTCATGCGGTTCTATGTGGTAAAATCAACGAATGTCATGAATGTTTAAATTTTGAAAAACTGTTATAGCAGAAGACACCTTGTCAGTGATGCCCCTAAAGATGCACCCTGCCTGTTGTGTACACACTTCCCCGTCATGCCTGCCAGTCCTACACAGTTCTGGGGGGCTTGTTACGTGTCTGCATTTGTCCTGTTGTTGCTGCCTACATGCCCTGTGTTGATTCAAAATGTTTGTCTTTTGTGATCATTTCGACTTCGAGAAGGAGCCAGAACTCACATGGTGCTGTGTGTAGTGAATAAAGTCCATGAGGACAAACTCCAATGCCTTTATTTGACAGAAATTGCCAGACATGTATGATTAACAAGGGGTGATCAAAAACTATGGTCAATGTTTAAATCTAAAATTTTATTTTACAATGAAAGACATGTTGTCATTAATCCCCCCCAAATACTCATAACACTTCCTCTAACTTATAGCACACTTACCTCATCGTTTTTGGCAAAGTACCTTTTATCATAGTAAGTTTTTGATCACTCTTAGTGTGTTTCTCACAATCTGGGTGCCTGAATTGACGCTGTGGGCTTCCGCCTTCCTGCTCAGTGCTGCAGGGCTCGATGGCATAGAGGTTTTGCAGCAGGAGATGGGACCAACTCAGTGACCGCAAGGGCAGCGCTGCTGCGAAACCCCAGACTTACTTTCAGGGACTGGGAACTGACCCCGAACAGGTTCAAGTTCAAGCAGAAAAATGGCCTTGTCCACCCATGCTGGCTCTTACCTATTTACCCTTTAGCTACATTTGCTACAACATGATCCAAGAAGTACCTGCTCTGAACTTTTGACCAGAATTTGAAAGTGTACTGACTGTGTTTTAGAATCTTCTGGCCAAACTGCTCTGCCTTACAGTACACCATCAGTGTGTATGACCGAGCTGGTAGACTTTCCTAAAGTTAACTGAGCTTAAATTCCTTCTGACCTCTATACAGGCAGCTTCACACTTGTGGTGGTAAAGGGTTAGAAGTCATTTTACTCAGTAAGTGTATTTTTATGGACAAAAGCTGATCTGAACCTTTAGAGTTGGGAATCAGGAAACTAGACCTTTATACCTAGCAGGGGTATTTTATGATTTTATTTTAGGATTTTATTTTAGGATTTTATGTGATGGCTCAAGGTTATTAAGTTCTAATATGAGAAGCAAGTGAGATATGTGCTTTTTGGCTCACAAAGATTTTGACTAATCTCAAATTCAACACTTTATCCCAACTAAACGAGAATGGCTAATTCAAGGCTTATTTATTTCAACTAATGAGGAAAAGTATCCAGTATGAAGTAGTTCCTTACAAGATACAGGGTCCACCAAAGAAAATGTACATCAAAAAAAGAAAAACTTGTATAAATATTTTAATGCTAAATTTATTGAGACATCATGAGATTAACACAAGTACCTTTGCCCCCTACAATTACAAGAGGTACTCAAAGAGGTAGCTATGAACTTCTAGACATTTACTACTCCACAAAATGCTGAAATGTGTATACATTTTTGGCAGACCCAAATAGCCAGCATTACTACCAATAATTTGCTATTTTCTAGCCCACAGAGAAGGCATGGTCACCTTAATTTAAAGTGAAGCCTTTTACAGAGGTTTTATATCTTGAGTCACTGTAGAACAGCAATCTTAAGGGAGCCAGATGGCTCTGCTAACTGCGCATCTCTGCAAAGTCAAGAGAGAAAGACAAGTGCAAGATGTCTTTGACACAGGGGTCTGTCGGTGGAGGAAGAGAGTGGAGACTGAAGTGACTGGCAGTGTGACTGTAAATAACTTCTGCTCCATCATTACTGTTGGCTAGACATCCAGTGTCACGTGAGTCTATGCCTATATATTCATGAGTATGAGTTTACTGCAAATATTTCAAAGAGGAAATGGAAAATATATTAATTTCTGACTTGGCAAATAACTTGTTATTCATATATATATATATATATATATATATATATATGAAATTATAATCTTTCAAAAAGTTCCCAAAGAACTTTGCCTTTGCAACATCAAGGTTATTTGAATAAAGTGATAGAAGTTTGTGTGGCAGAGCTGCCCAAAGTGCTGGAAAGAGAGAGAGAAGAGGAAATCTTACCACCAGGTTTGTCAGCATAGAAAGACTGTACAGAAACTTTTGAGATGTGAAGTATTGGCAATTTACCAGTCCAGATGTGTCTCAAGTTAGAGCTTGAAATATGGGCCAAGAATTGTTCCTTTTCTTTCTTCACCAGCCTTGTATTCAGAGGGGGATCTTTTAACAATAATTCTGTCTTGCTTCTGTGACTGTCACTATCACTGGATGAATACGTTGGATGAGATTGTCAGGCTAAATGATCCCTCTGCAGACACTAGCTGGACAAACTGTAGTTTGAGTTACTGTCCTTCCAAAAGCTTGTTAAGAGAACTAATGACTAGATAACAGTGCATAAGTACATTGAGATTTTCACAGCTCACAAGTTACTCTGGTCTAGCATATGGTGGCAATAAATGTACACAACAGTTCTTACTGCTCTTGATAATTTAGGACCCCTGTACGAGGGAAGTTTTAGATAGAAAGGTGACATATTTTTCCATGAGAAAATGTGTGAAATGTGTATGGATAAATTATAAAATTAAAAAACAGCTATCTGAGGCTCCTGCAAATAACTTGTTATTCATTTCCTAGATAAAAATATAGTGAGACTCTGAAAAATAATGTTAATTTATTTTATAACTGTGAATCCACTGATGAGATGTGAATTATATCAAATAAATTTGAACACTGTCCAATTCATTAACTTGTGAATCTCAGAGCAGAACAAATGATTAATTTCTTCCCGTTGGATTTACTGTTATTTACCAAGAAAAGCATTCTAGTCCAGGCTCATTATACCCCACCATACTGATAATAATGAAACTACCCATGGAATGAACACAGTACAGTTCAAGTTTCAACACGTTGTTAAATCCCTGTTCATAAGTATAGAAGAGCTTTAAAAATCTACTGTGGTTGGTTGTCTTTTTTAAAAAACCTTTGGGTAGAAACAAATAAAACAACTAAGGTAGCAAAACCCACATGTGTCCTATGAAGACTATTTCACATGTCCCATGGAAATAATTTGATATTATTTTTGTAACAGTAAATTGATTAGAAGACCATTTACTTCTCGCCTAATAGCTTCTGAAACTATACCTATATTCACTGAGGATTAGCAACTTTATCTTCTTTTCTTTTCAATGATTATTGATTTAATTTCTGCCTTTCCAAGAAAATTCTGAGATAATCTAACCATTTAGAGATGTACTAAGAAATTTCCAAAGGGACTTGATAATTAGCATTAATTCTTTAATAATGTGACTATATTTGCTTTAAAAGCTATAGAGATATCATCCTATGACTATCAAATTTAGGCTCCTTTCTTTGATGGTTTTATTTTATGATCCACATTATAAATTCACACCCCTATGTACCCTGCCTTCATTGCTATGACTGCAATTAAGTGTTTTCCCTGAGTCTCTTTTTTGCGTTGTTTATGAATGTATGTGTGTACATTAGATAAAGGCAAATGGTAACTTGTGCTCACAATAAAGAAAAATAATAAGCAAATCCACAAATTGCAGAGGAGGAATAAGGAGATGAGTGATCTAATTCCATTTCCAAACAAATTATTTTAAGTAAAAGGTTATGCCTTCACTACAGGACATTAATAAATGAGAAGATATTCATATTTCCACACCAGGGAGGCTACATTTAGTCAACACAGCAAACAGTAAAGACTTTAATCAAAGCAGAAGGCTTTAACTAAATGACCAGATGTGAGTATTCAAGCATAGAGCAAACTTTACAAATTAATTATCTGTGGACTGGAGCATTTCATTTACATTCCATATACTTTAGAACTGGTTTCCCATAGTCGTCAGGACAGTTATACCCAACTCTTGGCTTCAGACTCTTTCAGGCATGAATCAGGCAAAGGTCCAAAACTCTCTCTGGTGTCCAGATTTCAGCCTCTTCCCGGATTCTCTGGACACTCCCCTCAGTTGGCCCACGTCTGGAAAAAAGTGCCCCTACTGAATTAGTTTCCTGCAAAGAAATACCTGTCCCTGTCTTCACTTGTCAGTGACTTCTAGCCCCTTCATATATGGCCTGGAGATTAATGGTGGCCTCTATCATTTTCACTACTTCTAGCATGTATGTTCCATGTCCACACTTGCATGCTAGTGACCTACACTGAGACAGAATTATACCATGGCAAAATGCACATACCCACCAAAACTTCATTGGAAGTAATATATCTTTTCTTTGGCAGTAGAAGTAAATTTATGCTCTTGCAGTATCTTGGAGTCAATAGTATAAAAGATGTGTTATGAAACTGTCCATATCAGAGTTAATATACACATAATGAAAATAAATAATGCACTGTAGTCTAAAGAGACAGCCTTGAATATGCAGCAATAAATGAACTTCATGAAGAACTGAAACCTCTGATCAGAGCTTTTTATCATTCTCTCTGTGAAAAAGATGATCAGGCTGATTATCTACAAGTCTCTACCTTAACTATTCCATTGTAGTTTTTCATTTTAGCGCTAGGTTGTTTTTTCCTCCACCAAAATTTCGTTCATCCTCCTCCTGGTTCAAATAAGAATATTCTGAGTCTGCTCTGCAGAAGCAACCTCCCCCTCCCCCTCGTTCACATCAGGGCAGATGGATGAGCTGGGTCCAAGAAAAGCTCCGCCTTCTACCGGCTCCTCCAGCCACAGGACCCGCCATGTGCTCGACAAAGACAGGAGGCCAGTTGAGCCAATCACAGCAGAACATGAAACCAAGCACGGGCCCTTGGCTGACGGGAGCTTGTGTAACTGCAGGTTACACCGAGAAGCCAGCCTGCTCCGAGCTCTGAGCTGTGGCTCCACAGTCCTGCCTGGTATTGTTTTGTCCTACCTGGGGGACTTCTTCTAACTTTATTTTTATATATATATTTTTTGAGACAGGGTCTCACTTTTGTAGTTCAGGCTGGCCCTGAGCTCAGCCTTGAACTCACACCAGTCCTCTTGCCTCTGCCTCCTGAGTCCTGGGATTACAGGTGTGAACCACCACAGCCAGTACTGCGGTATGTGGTTCTGGTTGCTGCTGGGCGTGGGTCTCCACATCTGGCACTGTTACTGGGGATCAAAGCTGGGCCCTGGCACTTGCAAAGCAGGCGCTGCAACCACTGAGCTAAATCTCTGGCCCTTTTCACTCCCTTTTATAGCCTTCTGCATCATTTAGATAGTTTCTATTGCTGGGCCTTTGGGTTTACTAATCTTTTATTCTTAGAATAGCTCATCTGTCATTATTAGTACCACCATGTTTTATTGCAGATTGTAGTTTTTCATTGCAGAATTAGATTGGAGTCCTTTTTATACTTTTCACATCTCTGTTCAGATATTTAGTCTCTCCTTAAACTTGCTGAATACATGGGATACAGCTGTAATAAGTTTCACTGTCCCCGTCTCCTCACATCTGTGTCCGCTGGGCTTGGCTCTGGTTTGGTTTTCTCCTTGTTGCCCTTACACACCTCGTAAGTTTACAGTGTGTGGCAGATATGGATTTTTCCTTGTTGGCTGCTGGGTGCTTTTGTTTCTATACGTGTTGTCTGAGAGTTGTTCTGGCACTCGAGGAAGTTCTCAGAAACACTTCGATCCTCCAGGCCTGGATTTTAAGGTCTGTTAGGTAACACTGGCGCATTGTTACTCGCACTTGCCAGTACCAAGACTGGGTCCTTTGAGGCCTAGATCTGTGCTTTGGGAAATTAGACAGTGGTGTTGTGAACTATTATCAGCCTTGCTTGAGGTCTTACAGCTACGGCCGGTCTCTTCTCGGGTGTTTGTTTTACCCGCCTCATCTCCATGCATGTTTGCCTGCCTCTGCAGGGCTCTACCCAGAAAACTCGAGCTGCGCAGCTTTTCCGCTGTACCTTCTCCACTCAGCAAGTCTCCTGTGCTTTTTCTTGGTCTGTCCCCCGCACGGTGGCCTGGAGACTCCCAAGTGGCACCCTGACGCATGTAGGCTTCCTCCTGCTTCTCTCAGGCATCGCTGTCCCTTTGTTGCCTTATGTCCAAAATCTTGAAATCCAGCAGGTCAGTATTTGATGTGGATTGTTTGTTTTTCAAGCAGAAGAAATATGATCCCTATCCCTCCCCCTTAGCCAAAAGACAAAGTCCATGTTACTTACATTAATCTTGTCAACAAGGGTCCTTCATCGGAACTGAACCCAGGTACGAGCTGGTGCCACCTGAGCACCCCAAGTTTCTAAAGCTCCCCAGGGGCTCGCCCTGTGCAGCCAAGTTGAATCCGCCGCTGTGATCAGCAGGCAGCTTTTAGAAGGGTTTTCATCGCGGGAGTGACACGGTCGGCCGGAAGCTGACGCGCTCGGGCAGCAACACCCCTAAGAGACCGAAGCCCAGACGGGCTCTCTGACTTATCCGGCCATAAGCATAGAGTCCTTTTTCGTAATTACGACTCCAGGCATCGTGAGGAGGGTAAACGACAGGCACTGTTCCAAAGAGGCAGGGCAAGGGCGATACGTGTCAGAAACGCTGTTCAGCAGAGCTCCGAACCACTTCCGTGGGACTTTCCAGCGCCGAGCTTCGGTTATGTGGAAATTTCACTTTCTGTCTCTAAAGTGAAGGGCAAGACGGCCTCAGGTGTCGCGGTTCCAATGCATCCTCGCTTCTTTCATCGTCATCTTGCAATCAGGTCACTTTACTTTGAAACCTGTATCCGCCACACAGTAGGTGCCGAGTAAAAAGCCAGTTTCCCTCTCGGAGACTCAGTTTCTCATTTGTAGATACAGAGTAATAGAACTGTCCTGCTAGCTTCAGGGGTTCGTGTGTGACGCAAACCAGGTGACAGCTTCGTGTCTTCCACCCTCTGTTTCTCTCCCCGTTTTATTTCTCTCTTGCCTTCCCTCCCTGACTTCTCCACATCCCTTTGGGGGTGGGGTGCAGGAGCTGGCCCATGGCACACACTTGCACACCGACCTGCCACTTGCTTCTGCCCAGAACTCATCGTGAGGGTGCAGGTCATCCTGTGTGCTGTGCAGACTCCAGTCCGAGGAAACCACCGCTCAGCTTCTGCCCTCTCTCATCCCCAGCCCCCTGGGCCTCCCAGCTTGTCCATCAGGTATCATCTTTTCCTACCAAATCTCCCAGATTCACAGCTCTGTCCCTCTCTAAATACTCCATTCCTGGAAGGGGGGATGTGAGAGGACACCTTGAGCTTTGCTTTAGTAACAGTCAACAAGAACCGAGAACCTCCTCACAGCTTTTCACCCCAACTGTGCGTGGGTACAGAACTGCAAGTGTCTTTTTCCCTCCAAAAACATAAGCACTGACCCTTAACCTTTGACCCTTGACTTTGGAACCTCAATACTGACCTTGAGCCACTCTGACCTTTTTGTTCCTAAAGCAGAGGACCTTGTGGCAAAGCAGAGTAAGGATCAGGCCAGGGATGTTGTCATCCTCCAGGTACCGTAAGTGCAATCTGAACCCTTCTCGAATCTGTCGCAGAGTTTCAGCTCCCTGGTCCGTATCTGCGGGGCCTCCTGGCTGCTCTGTGAAGCTCTACAGTGGCTCTTCTTCATGGGAAGGGTGCCTTTAAATTATATACCATTATCCATTTTAATGGAATCAGTTAAGTTCTTGTGCATCTCAGTTATTTCCAATATACCCTGAAGCTTTTTCAAATCTTTTCTCAAGATGTTTGGGGCAGAACCTGTTGCTAAAGGAACTCAGCTGTGCTGCTATTGAGCTATAGCAAATTGCTTCTGTGGTCTGGGAGATTCAAGAGAAGAAATATTCTCACAGATTGTTCTGTAGTATAGGAAATAAAAGGGGAAAATGCTTCATAAATGTAAATACATACATAAAGCACAGACAGCATTATTCATGCTACTCTGGTGGAAAAATACTTTTGTTCCTACTTAAGAGATTGAAGATTATGCTAGGAAGATAAGCTTCTACTGTTTTAGATGAAAAGGATGCTAGAGAGGTCTTTTCCCTAGGGAAAAGCTATTAAAAATTTGAAGTTTAATATAAAGCTACCGTGGCGGAGGGGTAATAGAGATTCACAAGGAATCATGAAGGTTAACACTATCATTAAGGTAGGAGCCGAAGATTTGTGCAAGCTATTATGGAAATAACGCTCAGGAAGAGGGATAATGAGGTAGATGATTTTGTAGCTTAGAATCTACACCTGTTTCAAAGATGTTGAAGGATTGCTTAGAGTTTGAGCTATTTTAGTAGAGATGTATTATGTTAAATTGCAAATCTGTGGTCTCAAATTCTTTTTGAACTCAAGAAAAAAAGCAATTACCTTGAACCACAGAAAGCTCATAACTTCCTCAGTGCAGGGATTTTTATGCCTGGCATCCTACCGCCACCTAGTGGCCATATACCTGAAGTACACGTCGACTTACTAAACTATAAAGCAATTTCTTAAATACAGAAACTGCCAGACTGAAATTATCGCGCGCCGATTTTACGATAATCCATATGTCTAGAATTATTCTAATAATGATTCCAAATTGTTTTATATTTCTTACACATTCTGTCAAACACTGAATCCAAGCACCACATAACTGTTTATCAGAGTGAAGAAACTCTTTTGGTGCATTTCACCAATGAGGTTGTTTTGAACAGCCAAGCCCCTTCAAACGTGCGTGCATTTATTGAGGTGCATTTATTACCTTCCCATGGGTTGTTTTGATGGACTCAATGTCTCAGAATGTATATAGGCTCTTTAAAAATTTTAAAGAAATTATCATATAGTGGTAGGAAGAAAAATGTGTTGTAGAGCTCTGACTCTCAGAAGAACTTACAGGGCAGGGCTGGATGGAGCTCAGTGGCTCTGGAAGCTGCCTCCAAGCGCAAGGCCCCGAATTCAATCCCTGTTCCACAAAAAAAAAAAAAAAAGTCCTTCCAGACCAATGAAGAGAACAAGCACCTAGAGAATCTGTGAGAACACAGATACATGAATATTAAGGATAAACTGAGACTTCCCTGAGTAGCTCAGGGGCAGCCGAGCAGGACGGAGGACCCAGCGGAGCAGACAGCGGGGGCTGTGAGAGCCAGGTCTGAGTCGTGTCGTTTGGAGCTTAGGTCCTAACTGAACCTCGTGTGAGCAGGAACTCACCTTGGGCAGCCACTTACCATCTTCTAAACCTCCACGTCCTGGCTTCGGAAGTGTGGATAATGATTTCCTCTATCTTCCGGGTTGTACTGTTGTCAGGTCTTGTCCAAAGGAGGCCCCGTGAGGGCAGCTCCGGGGCAGCTGCGAGCGCAGGGAGCGGTAGAGGTCCTCCGCCGCTAAACGTGCGAGGTGACAAGCTGTTGGAAAGTTCGCGATGGAAGCAGAAGCATCCGCTTGGCGTCTTTGACTCAGTCAGCAGGGAAAGTCCCTTCGAGCTGCGCCGGCTGCCTCACCTCTGGTCGGGGGGTTGTGGTGGGCGGTGTGCGAGGGGACAGCTCTCTGACGTCCCGGCCGGCACCCCTGGAGTCCCGTGTGCCCGGCTCCCTAGCACGCTGCCTTGGCCTGTCCTCCCAGCTGCAAGTGAGAAAACGTGAGGGCACCTCCCACCGCCGCTCGCACGATGCCCACTAACCGTCGGCCACAGGCAGCCGCGCTCGTCCAAGAGCAGGTACGAGCCGCACAGCACACAGCAGACGGCTCGAGCCCGGGAGGGGCGGAGGCTGGGGTGTTAATTCCATCAGATCGCCGCAGAAAATCTGAGTAGAGACAAAGAGGGAGGATTTCCGAACTACTGATAGTCTTAAAGCCCCTGCTCACGATTCCCAAAATCAAAAGAATCTCAGATGGTTAATCAACCCCACCCCCGGGCAGGAACTTGATCAGGGACATAAATGCATGGAAAATTTGGGGTCAGGAACCTCAACCAACACTCAGTAACTAGAGAAAAGTAACTCAAAATGGTAATGCTGTGGGATAACAGAGTTGCAGACCTATAAAAAGAGGAAAGATTGTTTGTTGAATTCATTGACCAAGCTAAATCATTTTAGAAAATTAAGCTCTAAAGTGTTTGTCTAATGGGGAATCATTTTCATGTCTTGCGCATATTTGTTGCACACCGATACTGCTCAAAACGGATATGCAACAAATACATTCTTAATGGGATTTGGTCCCTCAGGTTAATTGAATCTTCCAGTCATGAGGAGCGTCCATACCTGAAGCGATCGTTTCGGTGCCTCCCCTGGCATCTTCCCCCAGTGCTGTGCACTACAGTGACACCACTTACCCAGAACTTTCAATGAGCACTTCAAGTAGAAGCTGCAGGGACAGGTCCAGGCCTCTACTCCTGGTCCGGGCTCCCGTCCACACATATTCTCAGGGGACAGCAGGCCCCAGGGGCTCATGGAAGCCGTGGGAGTCAGTCACAGATGAGGGAGCATTCTGAATGCCCAGTGTCCGGTCTGAAGAGCACTGGTTGATTTTTGATGAGAATGGCCTGTAGTCCCTGAGAGTTTATATTCCTGCAGTCTCGTGAAGAAGAGGCATTGCACCAGGCTGATCTTAAAACAGAGACACGTCTAACAATGCAGCAAACACTCATGGTTTTTTCTCTTATATCTCTAGCTTTACTGGGAAGCTTTTCAACAATGATGGCTAGGATGGCTGCCATATCTTCCTTCTGGTGACCACTGAATAACTCATGTTGCTTAGGAGGAACACAGGTACAATTTTTGTGCCACATGGCTATAAACAACCCACATCATCATTCCATTACTACACACACACACACACACACACACACACACACACACACATGTACATAAACACACAGGCTCTATGTACAGAGATAAAGAGACCAAGACAGAACAGAAAAGGGACCTCTTTTACCACCTCCCAAATGCCAAAAATGAAATATGGACCTCTCCTCAGAAATTAGGCTACAGAGGCTGGGCATAGTGGCCTACTCTGAGGACTCTGGGAAGTTTAGACAGGAGGACTCCGAGTCCAGTGCAGTGTAGGTACTCAAGTGACACAGTGAAAGCCTGTCTCCGGGGAGGTGGGCCAGGGCTGATGATGTAATTCGGTAAGAGTACGCTGGGTTCAATCGCCGGTACCCACAGAGAGGAAGGGAGAGAGGGAGAAGGAAAGAAGGATGGAAGGAAGCAAGAAAGGAAGGAAGAAAATGTGCTAAAGCAAGAGAAAGCACCATGCCCTGACCTGATTGATGCTTTGGTCCTTGGAATCCTGGAGAGATGGAGTTAGATGAGGAAGCAGACCCCAGGTTGTATTCTTCCCCGCACTCTGCCCCAAAGGTAAATCGCACCTCACACTGTCCGCCGCTGAGAAGACTGAGAGCTACTACAGATGCCGCCTGAGGGGACCTCGTCCCCTAGTCACCTCCAGATAACCCTGCAGCGGTGCCCTCTGATGTAGAGAACTGGAGACATTTGAAATGCAGAGAAGAAACGGAAGGAGAGAGACTTGAGGGGCAGCGTGGTGACAGCGAAGAGGCCCAACTCTGGGGCAAACAGCTTGAGGCTCTGGTCCCTTACTTCCTCCAGGGCAAGAACCCTCTCTCTGGGACAGCTGATACATGAATCTGGGCTCATCCTCCAACACTGCCCAACATCAGTCTCCTATATCCACTCCTAGCATCCTTCACAAAGCAATTGCCCAAAGGTATTCCAACTGAATCGCCACCAGGGGACGAGCAGGAAAGAAAGACAGAAGGAGCTACACTCAGCAAGATCACTGGGGACAGATTTCAGCACCTGGGGAGTAAGGGCCCGGAGTGACCACCCTTGTAGGATTCACACGCTGTCTTCTTACATCTCCGGGGGACCTGCCACACTGGGTAAAATACTTCAACTGAAAGGAGCCCACACAGTGGAAGCAGCCGGGAGGGCCTTCAGGTACCTGGAAAGTGAGCACGGGAACATGACACATGCAGACTACAGTCTGTGTGGAAAACGGAAATATGAACACCCACTACTCCAGCACTATCCTAGGCTCTAGTGATGCCAGAGAGAACCAAAGAAAACCAGAGGAGTGACATCCTAGAGAGAGCTCCAGACAATGAACAGGTAGCAGAAATGTCTTTGACGTGTCAGCTACTGCTGCATACTATGAGGACACACCAAGAGCGTAAACGGATTGAAAAGAGGATCAGAAATGGTTCTTTGAGGAGGTGTCGCACCCCCGAGAGGACCAGGCTTAGGCTGCTGCAAAGAAGGAAGTGGTTCTCATGGGGGAGCGGGAATGGGGGTAGGAAATGATGTCACCGACGTAGCTAAGGATGGGACAGTGGACCACAGAGGGTTGGACTATATCCTGAGAGTGAACATGAGGGGTTTCAAGTAGAGAGAGATGCAGTCTGGTTTGTTTGAAAGGCTGGCCTGGGCTGTTGTGGAAAGAGGAGACCCTGGGTTTAGGGAGGGAAGTGGGATCTTAGCTAAAACTCTCCCACAGCTGTCAGGACGAGACACCAAGGTGCTCTGGAGAAAAGTGAGGACGTCTGGTCAGGACATACAGTGAGGGCCGAACCGATGAGTTGGGGACTAAGTGCAGGGGAAATGAAAGGAGTTAAGGGTGAATTGGTTTGTGATCCAAGCTATTTCTTGAGATGAGTAAGGAAACTCTGAGTGGACCTGGGAGGACAGGAATCAAGAATTCCACCAAACACAGCAGGTTGAGCTGCCCTCTCTGGTGGAATGTCCAGCGGTAATGGTGGACAGAAGTGCTGTGGCACTTCTTCACATGTGGAAGAAAATGATGCTACTGACATATGTGATCCAGGAAAAGCTGAAGTGTGGCCAGCACAGGCTTCCACTCTGCAGCCTACATGATGGCTACCCTTTCATACAGAAGCCCTTTGTCTTTTGCCCAGCTACTACACAAGCACTTGGCTGGGGTTTGGCATGGAGGAGCCCTTTCTCCGCAGCACACGCCCACAGCTGTTGACATGATGTTTGTTAGGACAGTATCCTCACAAAGCCAGAGGAGCACTGTGGACCCTTAATGAGATGCAAAGGTGTAGGTCTTGCACATAGAGATTCCCAGCTTGCCTACATTTATTTCATTCATTTCCAGCTAACTTTCCTCCAAATCTACTTTTTCACAGATGAGAGAATACCTTAAAGGAATAAACCTCAACGACTTAGGTCCTGATTTTCAAAATCAAACTTTAAAATACAGTGAAGTCCTTAGATTGAATTTAAATAATTGCCCAAGGAAAGCTTTCTTTTTTCATTTAAGACTATTTATTTCGCAACCATCTGCCTGTGCCCCCACAGAAATCTAAGCATCTAGATGCTTTTTAACTGAGTTCAGTTCACCCACCAAGAGTCTCCTGTTGCTTGAGAATTCTTGGTCCAGTGTAGAGCGGGCTTGAAAGGCAGCGGTAACGATGCATTTCCAAGTGGACAGGTCTTTTGTAATGTGCAAGTGGGCTGCAGAGAAGCCTAGAATGCAATGATGAGATGGGTAGCATAAAGCCAGGTAGAAAGGAAACAGGAAATCATACTTTCAGGCAACAACCAAAACAGCAGAGAGCGGGGATAAAGGAAGGGAGGAAGAGAAACCCAAGGGTCTTAGAGATAAAGTAAGCCTGTAAATTGAGCCTTGCTTTCCCTCTACAAACTGAACCTGCACTTTTCATCCAATGCTATAGATTCACAAATCCTCAAGGAGACAGCACAATGATGGTAGCATTTCTAAACACAGACATACACAAATGCTGTGCATTCTAAGCAGCTCACCAGACTGGTCAGTGGCGCACAGTAGGAGTACACATCCTAGACCCCTGACTTAAGGACACCCCAAGATGATATAAAAGCCGAGCCCAGAGCATGAGCCCTACACTTTGAGTATCCCCATTTCCCTCTGAGTGTGGGTTTCTTTCTTTCTACCAAATCTTGTTTTGGGGAACCTGCTGAGACCATGTGAAGTGACACCTGAATAAACAGGGTCTAGTGTTTGCACAGGCCTGGTCTCTTGAGGATGAAGCATCCACTCGGTATGACTGCAGCTCATGGAATCAGAAGCTCTGTCTATTCTAAGATGCACCATTATTCTATGGACCCATAAGTAGAAAAATTGCTGAGACTGGGGATTTAGCTCAGTGGTTCTGGCACCTGCCTTGCAACCACAAGGGCCCAGGTTTGATCCCCGATAACTACATACAACAGTGCCAGGCAAGGAGACTCACATCCACCAGCAATCAGTACCACATACCACAGTGTTGGGCATAGTGGCTCACACCTGTAATCCCAGAACTCAGGAGGCAGAGGCGGGAGGATAGGTGTGAGTTCAAGGCTGAGCTCAGGGCCAGTTTGAACTACAAAGGGAGACTCTGTCTCAAAAATAAAAAAAGAAAGAAAGAAAAATTGCGCAAACTGAACTATAACCCAGTGGTCCATGGTGATTCTGTCCCCCAGGCAAACCTGGCACTACAGCTTTTAATGGCTTTGCTGTTTCTTCCAGGTGGAGCCCTCAGTTAATACTTCCTGCCTCTGATGAGGTTCCTCGGCTTGTACTATGTCGTCACTTTCATGTATCATAGCAGCAGAGCATGACATGGTCTCAGTATTTGCCATATCCTCGTTCAATTCCATAAAGCCCCGGATCACTGCATTTAAATGTGTACTTTGTAGCTGCAATTTCTCTGTAATATATCTACAATGAAGATACATCTGCAGTGAAGATACTTGCTTCGCAAGTGTCAGACTACCTTCCCCTACTCTGTCTGAGTGCATTTGTGCTGTGATACGATCATGTAGCACAGTCAGTGCTAACGTGATTATTTCAGTCTCAACGCCCATTACCGTGGGCTCAAGCACAATGTGATCAAGTGTGTGTTTGGCCTGTGAACCACGTCACAGGCCCATGAGTTACCGTTGCAGAGGATGGAACCAGGGAAAGAGGCCTCTCAGGACCCAGAATCAGTGAAGCCCGTATAAGCAGGGCGTTCTGGAGATGCACAGATAGGCACAACAGAGTTCAGGTCTGCAGTTCACTGTGTCTCTGCTTACACAGTTTTTATCTCCGTGGACTTACGATGATGATGTGTCTGTATTCGGAGAGAGAGCTCAGACCCCTCTGACAGGGCAGCAGAAGTGAGGTCACGTCGGAGCCTGACCTTGTCCATCTTGGTAGCTGTCAGGCGTTGCCACCGTGTCGTTGACTTTCACAGCCACAGTCTCTTTTTCTTCCCTTGCTTAAAATCACTGTGCGCGTAGCAAAACCATCCAACCCACCCTTGGGGAATGGAGGCGCAGGCCCGTGTGCGTGGAATGCCAAAGCGGGCCGGCCGGACGCAAGCGCAGCGCGGAGGACTGAGGACTGTCAGAGCCTGCAGGGCTCGGGTGGGCACAGCCTGCGCAGCCTCCCCAGCCCCCGCGTCTCTTCCTGAGAGACAGTGATGGCTACCCTTCCCCGGCCGGGGCACTCTCCCACCAATCTGCACCCTGCTCCCCCTTCCCCCTTCCCACACCTTCCTTTGCTGTGGTGTCTTTGTTTCCACGACGCTAAATCTCTCCTTACCCATCAGCTCGCTAATGCTCACAGCGCCTCAGCCGAGAGCGTTCTGGGCTCTGCGTCTTCTCCCCTGGGGACACGGGAGGTGGCCGAGCACAAGCGAGTAAGCCACTCTGCGGTGTCGGGGCTGGTTGGTTGGCTGGTTCACTCACTGTCTGGCTTAATACCCCCCCTTCGTCCTCGACTTCCCATTCGTAAGATCTGGTCACTCCTTCGTGTGAGGCTTTCTGTGCTTTCCCTGAATGCTGCCCTCTCCCGTGACCTGCAGGCACACGACCCTGACCCTCTGTCACACACAGCCCTTCCTGAGCGATGCAGCTCCTTGCCCTTCCTGGTGCCGCCTGCTGTGGCGCGGAGCTCCTCCTGCGGCCTGTTCTGAGCCATCTGTGAGCGCGTGAGCAGCAGCAGCAGCAGCACTTGGGTGCGCGTGCACACGTGTCTGTGCGTGCGTGTGTTGGGTGGGGAGTGTGACAAAGCAACTGCTGACCCAGTGTCCTTCCCTCCCCCGCTCTCAGTACCCCACAGTGTCCCCACCCGGCCTAGGTAGTTGTCCTGAACCTGGGACTTGTTTCCGGCCGAGCAGCCTATCTGCTCAAGGTCTGATGCTCATGGGGTCGCTGGGGGAATGACTTTTCCTTAAGCCTATGTTAACCTGTGTTCTGGGGAAGGAGGATCGAAGGAATACCAAATAGCTCCTGGCTTTGGAAAGGTAATAAGCTGATGACAGATGACCACAAGAATCTTTTTTTTCTCTTTGATTATTACCGTCCAAGGGTGTGTGTGTGTGTGTGCGTGTGTGTGTGTGTGTGTGTGTGTGTGTGTGTGTGTGCTCACAAGCAAGCATGCGCACAGGGGATTAAAGCAATAATCATATAAACTACTTTTGAACTGGTTTGAGGTTTTCAAAGTAACCAGGAGATAAATTTTCATAAAGATTTAGACCCCACTCTGGAATATGAATAGCATATTACACTAAACATTTATACATCAAGACTACATACATGTATAAAATTTCATGTTCTATATATCTTTGTATCTTCTGTAAAGACATATTAAAAAGTGCCTAGTAAAAGCCAAGCATGGTGGTACACACTTATAAACCCAACACTCAAGAGGCTAGGCAGGAGTTCAAGGACCGACTGGGCTGCATAGTGAGTTCAAGACCATCCTAACCTATCTAGCAATGCTCTATCTCAAAAAAGGTGAATAATAATTGGTTGGCTGAATGAATGACTGGTATTGAAAACAGTAGGTACTGATAAGAGTCCAGATCAGTTCTTAATGCCACTGTGCGTAAAAATCACTTCAGTAGCTTTTTCAAGGTGCCCAACCCCATCTCCAGATATTCCTACTGAATTTGTTGAAATAAGTTCTATACTTGTATGTTTTAAAGGAGCCCAGATGATTATAATGTAAAATTAGAGTTTAAAGCAATTAACCTAGGTAGAAAGTACTGCCTACTCTGAAAGTGATAAAAATCCAATCCATGTTAAAGTTGTGGTTGATAGATCACAAGAAATATTTTGCCTTGCTAAAATGAAGCCTGGTGAATATATCTGCCTTTCTTAAGTCACCCATTTTATCTTTAAAATAAAAATAAATGCCAGAATGTAATTTAAAATAGTCCTTTACTTTAAAAGAGACAATCCAACATATATTTCCAAGAACTACTTTAAATTCTGATCCAACACCAAAAAAATTGCCATAAATATTTATTTACATGAGCTTTAAAGATTTTGAAGTTTTTGAGTCCAATGAAAAAGTAAGACAAGTGAGATGCTGTTTCTAGAATAGAAGAAAAATAATTGTGTAATTGTAATAGGGACTTCCCAAAAGATCCAGCCCCTGGAATCTGGCTTTATTGGGAAAACTTGTCTTGGTTAATCTAATTAAAGCCTCAGGAAATGGCTATCCTGCATTCCCTGCCTAGGCCCTAAGCTAAGTAAGTGTCTCCCTGAGAAGAGAGGCCAGAGGCGGGCTGCGCTGCCAGGGCTCGTAGCCCCTGAACCTACGGGAAGGCCGCTAGCTTTAACTGGACCAGAAAGGACTTAACGTCACTGATGGAGCTGCGCTGGTTGCCGAGTGTCCAGGACGTTCACTGCCAAGGCAGTTCGGGCCTCCTGTGCTGCTCTCCTCAGGGCCTCCTGTGCTGCTCTCCTCAGCGCCTTTCGAGCTTCGCTTCCGGTTCTCACCTAGTGATGGCCACAAGGTGGCTTCCGCAGGTGGGGGAAGGGAAGGAGAGAGAGGAGGAACATACCTTCTTTTACCAGGAAGTCAACAGCTTTCCCAGAAATCTCCTGGCAGCCTTAGTGTGGGTCTTGGTGTGTCACCTAGTCCTTGCCCAACGCCCTGGGAATGGAGTCCATGTCTAAACTTCTTCTACCCTCCTTAGGGAGAACAAGCAAAGGAAAAGGGAGTGAGTGGGGTAGTCTTTGGCCAACTGATAACATCCGTCCCGGAGCGATAGAAACCATTCTTGGGGCACAGTGGGTCCTCTGGAAAAGTCTCACACAACTTATCAATAATATTCAATTGAGCAAAAATCCTCAAACTCTGAATTGCTGGGCTTATGACTTAGAATTAAGAAGAAAACACAAATTTCTTTAATCACTTCAACTTAGAAAATTTCCAGAACTTACAAAATCTTCCCAAACTTTCCTTATGGTCCCATCAAACTTTTTAATTATCTTACTTTTTTAGAGAAAGAGAGAGAGATGCCTTGAGATTCCTTTAAAGACTCAAAAAGAAATGCAAAACAAAGAGGAGAGAGTGCTTTGCAACTGATTTCCCTCCAGTTTTGTTCTATGATTCCATTCTCTCCTCGGACCTTCTGGTCGAGAGGATGGTCAGCTGGGTGGAGGCATGTGGACACAGGGAACGCTTCTCTCTCCACTGTCGCTCTCGCCGGCACGTGCGTGACTGTTAATCAGCAGGAGTCTGGGGGGACCGAGAGCTCAGGTCAGCAGGCATCGCTGAGCTCATGCTGTGTGTCAGGCCCTGCGCTCAGTGGCGCAGAGACTCTGTGAGGAGCCTACAGGGTCTCCTTTGAAGAGCTCACCTTCCAATGGGAAGAAGCAAACATTACAACACAGTGCAAGAAGCGCCATGTCCCAAATTTACATGCAGAGACCCCTGTGCTGGGCACCTTAGAGGTAGCAGAGGGCAGGAGAGGGTCTTACAGAATGCAGAGACTCTGCTTGGTTGGGAGGAAGCCACAGCTGGACTAGACGCTGACATTGGAACTGAACTCCTCCACCATTGTTCAGACACATGGAACCTGGAGAGGCTGTCAGGGGGTGGGAGGTGACAGGGCAGCAGTGGGCTATGGTCCCGGGTGCAAGTATAAGGACCAGTAAGAGCTCAGAGGCTGGGCTATGGAGGCATGGTCACCCCCGCCATCTCCGTGGCCTGAGTGGGCGAGGCAACCAGCTCCCCAGCAGGTAGCACAGACACAGACACACCAGGCAATGGGGCAGCCTCCTGTGCAAATGCAGCCAGGTGGGGCAGGCGGTGCCCCTCCAGTGTGCCCAGCTGGCCAGCCCAGGCCCCAACACCACAAATGGAAGCAAGCCAGGGCCCATGAAACGTGGCACACAGCCCTCCTTCAGAGCTCTAGGGCAGCAAAGGGAAGGAGTTGGGATGGGTGGCAGTTTCCTGGCTCTCCCCAGGCCGGTGTCCAGGTCATTCTGGTAGTGTTTGGTCCATGACAAAGGGTTCCCAGTGAAGTAGGTATTGTCCCATGTTCCAGCCGGAAGGGGAGGAGTGGGCCTCCTGCGTGTTCACACACACGGGCCTGTTGTAATCGGGTCTCTTTCCAGAGACCTCAGCGTGTCCACATTCAATCTTTTTTTTGAAACTTAACTACATCATATTTCAAGCTGCTATCTCCCAGAACTTCTGTTAAACAGCGAGTCCAGCTCACGCTTTCAAGTTGCTTGCCAAATGTTGGGAGAATATGTTTCTTACGCAGTTAGGTTCCTGCAGGAGAACCTCCCCCATGCCGTGGGTTACGAGTCCACCCACAGTACACAGTGATGACCTCACCCCACACTGTGTCCCTGACAGCACCTCTCTGCAGACTGCAGATTGGGGGGGGGGCTGGGCTCTGAAACACTCACTTTGCCTCTGAGGTCCCCTGTGCACCTGCCAGGCGAACTGCAGCCACTTCCGCTGCTCCACCCCTGCCTCCCTCCTCTGTGGGGAGGCTGCTGCAGCCCTTCCTTCCCCACCGGAAGCAGAACCCAGTCCTTGTTCATATGCAGCATGTGGCTGAAGGGAACAAATAGGAAAGGTGGTTTTATAAGCTGTTTGCCATGTTAATAATGGGTCTCTGTTCTGTACAGTCTGTATTCAGCTGGGAAAGTGGGGGTTTTCTTTCCTGTGCCAGTAACCCCACCCCAGAAGAGAAACAGCAGGCATCGGCACACTGCAGCCCACCTCTGTGCCATCTTTAATATCATTACCTACAGTGGGTTAAACCGGGAAAGTCTTGTATGTTTTTATTTAAAAATGATCATGCATATTTATAAGTAAGCTTGATTTATTGAGCACGGATGATAACCACAACTCCAGCCTGGATTTTTGTCTGATTTCTTTATATGTTTCCTGTCAGCTGCATGACAATTTTTCTGTTAATGAACTTGATTCCAATTAAGTGCACCCATAGTTCCCTTTAAAGATACAATATCATTTACTGTTCATTGACAGATACATAAAAAAATCCCTTGGCTGCACCTTTTCTAATTGTTCATTCTTTGAAAAATGAAGTTCATAGAGAAATAGTTGATGACCTATGAAAGTAGCTTCCCCAGCCACGAAAGGCAAACCAATTAGTCACATCTGAGCTGCTTCAGGTATAAAGTAACCGGAGAGTACAGGAAAAAATTTACACATTATTTAAATGTCATTATCCTTTTGTATAGATATGACTTTGTCTTCCTCATCCAAAGATGCTTTTTATTGAAGTTAAGTAACCTTCATAGGTGACCACATCCTGAAATTCAAGAAGGAAATAATTCTTACAATTTCTGACTTAGTGATGAAATGTTCCCTTTAACCTTTGTCCCTGTGATCTCCCCGACATTTGGATCGGTAAACAGAGTAAAGCCCAGAGGATGACTGAGGACTTCTCTAGGAGTAGCCAGATAGGAGTAAATGTATAACATACATATGCATTTTTTTAATATATATGTGGGCAAGTTCTTCAGAATTTTTTTTAATTTAAATCTTTATTGGTACATTATGAATACACATCATCATCGCATTCAACATTGAGAGTTTATACCAGAATATGACATGACTTGATTCTCATGTTTTCCCCTTTCCCCCAACCCTGCAACCCCCCACCCCCTACATACATAATCTTTGTTTCCTTTTTTCTTTATTACTGTCATATTCCCCCCCCCTCATTATTTACCCCTATACCCTCTTTCCTTTTAAATAATGCATTTTAAACACACCACCCTTGGAAGCTAGAGTAGTGCCTCCCAAATACCTTCACTCCTGGAAGCAACACCTTGTGAGCCTCGAGCTAGAGCGATGACTTGACTGCCCCTCACCCCTCATCTTGCGGTTTCCAGCAATGGAGAGTGAGACTCAGAATCTGGAGAGTTATGTTTGGCTCCCGCAAATTGTAGAAAGAATAGAAAATGTTGAATATGCATAACGGCAACAAATGTTTAATGAACATCTATTATATGCAAATCACCTTTCTAATTGCTTTACTTATATTGATCATTTAAAAATTTAAGTAACATACTCTGATAAGGATAAGCATAACAATTTTAAATTAGAAATAATATTTTTTGGTATTAGCATTAAAACCAAATTTTTCTGCTTCGCTGCTACTGAACAGAAGGTTAACAGCATATTCTTTGACAGTTCTGCCAAATGTTTGTGAAAGTCCATAAAAGCTTTGAAGCAGACATATCCTAGAGCAACTGTACCAATAATTATAACAACTGACATTTTTAAAGCACTTTGGAGGTAATGCAGGAAAGTATATCTCCCATAGAGTCATTCCTTTCCTATAATACAACTTTACAAAGGCAAGGTACGTCCTCGTTTTCTGCTCTGGGTGTGGGAAGGCACATCTAGAGTAGATAAACAAATTGCCCAAGGCTGATGCACGAAGGGCCACCCCAGCCTGTGTGAGTCCAGGTCTCCATGACTTTTGTCACATGACCTTTGCCACAGATTTACTGGGCAAAAGATGAGTCATGTTGTTTTGGTATAAGCTTTTCACCCATGGAGTTCAGTTTAATGCAATGTCAGGAGACAGTGGGTCCTCTGGAAAAGTCTCACAGTATTTATCAATAATATTAAATGGAACAAAAATCCTCATAGGTGACCACACCTATGCAGAAGGACATGCATGTCTTATGTAATATGCAGGACATCTCAGGCACCTCCCAAGCAGCCATGAAACCGTTCAGCATCTTTTCCGCACCTCTTTAGTTTCCTCATCTGGACAATGAAGAATTTGGATACTGGTATGACCTAACTTGGCATAAAAACAGCCATTTTGTTAAAAAAAAAAAAAATCTCCATTTTGTATCTTGTAACCTCTCTGTAAACCTTGTACTTGTCTCCTTGGGAACTTTCCACCCAACCACTCAGCGCAGTCACCAATTGTGTGTTTATAGAAGGCACTATGCTATAGTTACTGGTGATCTAACCATTGCTCTTGGCTTCTGTAACTCGCTTCTGCATAGGAACCTCCTGCTAAGGGGGTGGGGGTGATAATAGATTTTTGCCTTTGAATACTGTGTCTTATTTAAACACAGGGCCCTTCTTCCTCAGCTTGTCCCAGGAGAATGGACCCCAACTGGACAATAAAGCTCTTGGCCAGACTTTAAGATCGTGTCATATCCTGAAAGGCTGTCACTTGTTGGGACTTGGGCATAACAACCTGCTTCCAAAAAACTTCTAACTCTGATCAGCACCAGGCCCTTGCATAACTGTTGAATAAATTCCATAGTACTATTTCTGACACTTCCCTTGTTGCAGCATTAGCTGTAGCTAAATAAGGAGACAACCAATGCCGCAGTGATTTCTGAACTGGTTTGGAAGACAAACTGAGGTCTCAAGGGTGAGGAAGGCACAGAAGGGTAATGCAGGCAAGTGAAGAGTGAGCTGTACAGATGGGCGTAACCAAATCGCAGGAAGGAAGAAAGCTAAGGTTTTGCTGTTGCTAACCTGGAAACCGCAGGGAGATGAGTGTTCAGGGCTGGAAGTGATGAAAGACAGAGTTACCAGCCACCACCTCCCCTTCCTGGAGGCTCATACTGCAAGGCCTAGGGTAGAAGGTGGGAGGCTTCAACTGGAAACTGAGATTAGATTTTTTTTTTACTATTAGATGAGACAATCAATTTGATTATTAAATTTACACTGTTTTCTATCTAAAGTGACCATAGGTTATTTTTGTTTTGTTTTGTTTTTGTTTTTGTTTTTTCCCATCTAAGTGTGAATATAACTTCCCAAGTCTTTATTCAGAAACAGAATAAATTTACATAGCTGGGGAGGAGGACTGCCTTGTAATATTTTTACAACCGCGAATCACATATGTTCAACATACGTATTTTATATCCATCTATATGAGACGACCACCTAATAATAAATAGAGTAAAACATCTTTAACTCTTTTTTTCTTTATAATAGATGGAATAGTAACCCCTCCAGGTGCTGTTCTGTGGCACTATTTTTGTTTAGTATTGTACACATAGGAGTTTGAAGTCCCAGTTCATCCTAAAATACTGGCTTCAGAATAAATTCCTGACACATATTTTTAATGATGCATTTCTCCTTAGAAAAAGAAAACATCATTCTGCAAGCCAGCACTCCCTTCCCTTTTCCAGAAATCAACTGAGTTCTGATTAAGTGGGTTTGAATAATTGAGGTTTGACTACATTGACTCAGCTCTTAACTCAGCCTACACGTTAGAATCTCAACAGCAGGCTGTGCCCCGTACCAATTAAATCCAAGTTCCTGGGGTAGGAGCCAAGTATCAGGGTTTTCAAAGGTCCCCTGATGACTGCAGTGAGCAGCCAAGGTTGAGAACCAGACAAGTCTTAGCATAAAATGGGCTTCCTGTTTTCTTTAGAATATATCCATTATGTATATTACCCTAATAAAATAATTATGTATCAAAATAAATTCTAAAAACAGATCATGAAGACATTGCTTTTTAATTGTCATTATTCAATTGTCATTATTCAAGATTTTTGATTGTCATTATTAAATTTATATGGTAGTAAAAACATTGCCACTTCACTTGGTATTTATACTACTGCTCTTCCAATAAACAGTGAAGGAAATCTGGATATAAGTCATGTCATAGCGGTTTGGTGCTGATGAATAGTAACAATTACCAATGCGGAATACAGTGAATTAGCAGTTGTGGTTCTTTTGGTCAAGATTTTTTTTTTTTTAGGTTTTTTTGAGACAGGGTCTCACTTTGTAGTTCAGGCTGGCCCTGAGCTCAGCCTTAAACTCACATCACAGCAATCCTCCTGCCTCTGCCTCCCGAGTGCTGGGATGACAGGCGTGAGCCACCACGCCCGGCACTGTGGTATGTGGTACTGGTTGCTGCTGGGCGTGAGTCTCCACACCCAGTATGGTATGTGGTTAACCAGGGATCGAACCCAGGTCCTTGCACTTGCAAGACAGGTGCCGGAGCCACTGAGCCAAATCCCCGGCCCCTGGTAAAGATTTTTTGCAGAGTGCTTAAGTAAATATATCCAAAAAAAATGCATTATGTGAAAAATATCCTGGACACACATCTTGTAATAAAAGCCATAAGAAATTATATAGTAATGGGTATATTAAGATTTGAAAGATCTGATTTTCCCGATGCAGATCATTTTGATAACTTAATGTTAATATAGGAAAATATATTCAACAGCTAAACTTTAGCTTTACGTGAATAACCTTGTTCTAGATCTCTTATTGAAGGCAACTGAGAAAAGCAATATACACAAAGATCAAAACTTACAAACTTGTAAAGGAGTGATCATTCACATCACAGAAGGGATTTTTAGCTTTACAAAAGGATTCATTCCAGCATTTCTTTAATTACAGACAGCACCAATTTATATAGCATATATCCTCCTAGATGCACCAAGTACATTGTGAGATCCTAGCTACTTTAATGAAATCTTTTGTTATGCAAATTTGTCCTTCTAATTGATCTGTTTTGTATATGTGTAATATTTCCCCATAAATTTGAATATGTTAATGCATACTTCACTTGTAAAAATAGCCTCTCCATTACATTCGGGCTTGGGAAAACAATGGGTTTCCTGTTTGAGCAACATAGTAGAGTAATTAGTTGCCCTGAAAATGTGTTAAAGACATCTGGAAAATCTAAATAAAATACGATTTTTAAAATTTTTTTTGACATATTCCTGAGCTAAAAAGAAAATAAATAGCTCTTCAGGGGAAGAGAGTAAGAGAGAACTGAACCTTCCAGCAGTAAAGCCCAGATCTGTCTGACTTACTGCTCCTGGGAAGCCCTGAGCATAACTCAGTCTTGTGTTCCAGCATCCTCCGGAGACCAGTGGACAAGGCCCTCTGGCCTATCAAAAGAGAGTTAGAACAGAGACCACTCACATGGTCTGAACCCTAGAGAAGCTCCACCTAAAGTAAAAATATTACATGGACAAAATGATCTGCTCATTGGCCTAAGAAATAACAGTTAATTTGTCTTTTTCAGCCTAGGTTCAGAGCAAGAAAATGCAGGTTTTACTTGAGAGACCAGAGCCATCGGCAAACACCTTATTTTTTATTTTTATTTTTTTTTAGGTTTTTTTGAGACAGGGTCTCGCTTTTGTGGTTCAGGCTGGCCCTGAGCTCAGCCTCAAACTCACATCACAATCCTCCTGCCTCTGCCTTCCGAGTGCTGGGATTACAGGCGTGAGCCACCACGCCCGGCACTGTGGTATGTCGTACTGGTTGCTGCTGGGTGTGGGTATTGTTATGTGGTTACTGGGGAATCGAACCCGGGCCCTTGCACTTGCAAGACAGGCACTGAACCACTGAGCTAACTCCCCGGCCCGGCAAACACCTTATTTTATGATTGAGTTATTAGTCTAGAAAGCTCCAAGCTGAAAAATTTTACATGAAAATTGATCTCAGGCTGAGATGCCTCCGGGATACTGTTGCTGAACCCAAAATTAGATTTATGTGCTAACTGCACAGCAAGCAGCAAACACAGAACATTGCGCTCAGAGTAAAGGAATTTTACCCAAGAAGATACCAGCTGAGAAGATGGAGAACAGGCCGCAAATCTGTCTGTCCCCAGCATGCATGAACAGGATTATATAAGAGAAGAAAGCAAAGGAAGAGGAAACTAGTGGCTTCATGAGCCTCAAGAAAATCAGTTTTCAGACGTTCTGTCATGAGTGAATATCCAGGAACTACCCAGCATCTATGGTTCTACAACATAAGCTTGTAAACCATCTTGTGATGTTGTTCATTCATTCTTTTGCAACAAAGACAATAAAGTTAGCAACTGATGCCAATGGGAACTGGACGGAGCTTAGCACTCAAGGAGAAAAGGAATGTGCTGTTTGTTGTTTAAATTTTAACTAGGAAGGGAAAATTCTTTAAGACTCTTACAAGAGAAAATCACTCATTTCTTTTGTCATGGAAGATCAGTTGTAATGCCCCACGAAATAAACTCCAATCAACTCTGGAGAGACCTTCCTCCAATCCCAGTGGCATGGCACTATTTCTCTAAATCATGTCAGTTTAGTTAAGCTGGCAGCGTGTTTCTCTGAATCCCTTTGCTTGCATGTGTTTATAATGAAACTGGCTACACAGAACATTGGTGTGAGAACTGAAAGACACCATACGGAAGCAGCCATTTTTGCACTCTGACAGTCGGAGTAGAACACCAGGGATCGGCCATTTGCATGTGAGATTGTTAATCTGTTAACTCTCTTGTTGTCACTGAGGAGTCCCAAACCAGCTCTCTGGCTTCCTCTGAATTCCTTCCTTTGACTTCTGCCAGTCCTGGGCCAAGTGTGATGGTACATGTTTACAGTACATAATATTTACAGTCCTTGAGTGCCATTGACACATGCATACAGCACATACCGATTCCATTCTTCATCTCTTATCCCTTCTTTCCTTCCTCCATCTTGTAATGCCTTTTGCCTTTGAGAAAAATCTATCTTCTTCCTTCCTATTATCTATCTTTTACTTTGTTCTTTAATTTTACTATGGGCTTTTCATAGAAGAGAAGCAATAAGATAAATTACCTCATGTAATTTATTTCACTTAACATTATGATCTCAAGGTGAATCCATTTCCTGACAAATGTCTCAAGTTTATCTTTAAAGCAGAATACTGCTCCACGGTGTGTATATACCTCATATGTTGATGGACACATGGGCGACTTCCAAGATTTAGCTGTGGTGAAGTGTGCTGCTGTAGTGGTATGCATGTATCTCTGCAATATGTCTTTAGCTTTTCTAAGGAGACATCTAGTAGGAGAGCAGCTAGGTCAAATGGATATTCAATTTTAATTCTTGAGGATGCTCTATGGTGATTTCTACCATTGCTGAACTAGTTTACATTCCCATCTGTAATGTAAAAAAATTCCTTTTTCCCTGCAGCCTCTCCAATATTTATTGTTTTATTTTTTTGATGATGCTTATTCTCTCTGGGATGAGATGGAATCTCAGGGTTGTTTTAATTTGTGTTACTCTAATGGCCAGTAATGTTGAGCATTTCTTCATGCATTTATTTGCCATTTGTACTTCTCTAAAGTGTCTATGCATTTCATGTGTCCACTTACTGAGTGGGGCTCTTAATTTCAGGGTCTGTTTTTGAGTTCTTTATATATTCTAGATATGAGTCCTCTGTCTGAAGTATTGCTAGCAAAAATTTTTTCCCACTCTGTAGGTTGTCTCTTCACTCCATTTGTAATTTCTTTTGCTGTGAAGAAGCTTTTTAATTGAATATGATTCCACTTATTGATTCTTAAAACTATTTCCTATGCAACTAGGTTTCTGTTCAAAAGTCTTGGCCTATGCCTATGACTGACTGAAAAAGTTTTACTATTTTACCTTCCAACAGGTTAAATGTTTTTGGTTTAACATTTAGCTTTTTATCTATTTGTATTTTAGTTCAGTACATGGTGAGAGAATAGGGTCTAGATTCAGGCTTCTCAGTCTGGATAACCAATTGTCCCAGCACCATTTATTAAAAAGGCTGTCTTCCCTCCAGTGTGTGCTTTTGGTCCCTATGTCAAAGATAAAGTTGAATGTATTTGGAGTTATTTCTGCATCCTCTATTCTGTACCATTAATCCTCATCTCTGTTTTTGTGCCAATACCATCCTGTTTTCTCATAGTAGCTTTGTGATATAACTTCAAGTCTGGGATTGTGGTGTCTCCCACTTTGCTCTTTTCACCCAGGATTTTCTTTTGCTATTCTGTGTCTTTTCCATGTCTATGTTAATTTTAGAATTGTTTTCTCCAGTTCTGTGAACAATGCTTTTGGAATTTTGATAGCATTAACCCCATACATCAATTTTAGAAGTATGGTCATTTTAATTGTATTGGTTCTGCTTATCCAGGAACAGGGGATATCTTTCTCTCATCTGATATCCTCTTCAAGTTCCTGCAGAGTACTGTAATTTTATTTGTAGAGACTGAAAAGAAAGACAATTTTAACTTCATTATATACATAATATATATTATATAAAACCTACTATATATATATATTATATAAAACCTACAGAACCTTCAACATTTACATGAAGTTCCATTATAAGACAACATGGGATCTTACTCACACTTTAGCAACTTTGAACTCAGTTCCTAGCTGACACTGTAACAAAAGAGGAAGAAGCAGTATAAATACTGTAAAGGAAAAAATAAAATAGTCATTAGTCACAAAAGATATTTTAGTGTATTTTAATTAATGATAAATTTAGCTGAAGGTTAAATAACTTCAAATTCTCATGGTCTAACCAAACAAACATTTCACATTCAAATTGTAGTCCAGTATGGGAGTTCCTGGCTGAAGAGTCTTTGGTGTGATTACTCAAGAAATCTGCACCTTGCTATCTTACCTTTGCCCCACTCAGAGTCCCCTCCATCATCTGGAAAATGATAAAATAAAATGGAGATCCACATGTGGAAACTTTTATGAGTAAACAGCATTATGTCTATCCTCATTACATTCTGTAGAATTCACTCCGTCAGGTGGCATAACAGCTGGGAGGAAGCCTGGGAATTGTGATCTACATGTATGCCTGAAAAGAAGAAGAAATAAGGCTCTGTAAGCAGCTCTGTCTCTCCTATATTGTCCATGCAGAAAGTTCAAGAGACTCTTACCACCAAACTTACAGATCGGTTAGAAGATTTCACAAGACTGGCTGTGAAGATTAGATATTTGCATAATACATGAACTGCTAATTCACAGAAGAGAAAATTCAAATGACTAATAAACATATGAAAAAAGATGCCCCATAGAAAACTGTAAATCTAAACAACAGTATGAGTTGATTTTGCTCTTTAGATTCTGAAAAAATGTAAATGTTGATAATATCAAATCAAAATGTGCCAAGGCAAGAAGACTCATATATTATGTGGTTGACACATTGTTTATTTTGATATATCCACATGTGCAATCAAGCTACAGCTATTTTATCACTTCAAACAAACTTGTGGTAGTCTATCTAATTCATTTTGGCTGATCATAAAATGTCATCCTTCTTGGGAAATTTTAATCTATTTGCTTGATCATAAAATGTCATCCTTCATGGGAAATTTCATTTTCCTTATTCAGAGTTCTTGGCAGTGAAAGTAGGAAAACCTGATTGTGGGCCCTGTGACTTGACTACATTTATGTAGTACTTTTGATTTGTCTTCCTTTTGAAAGGCTGTTGCTTTAACAGAAACTACTGATGTTTCTGATGTCTCCAAACAAGAAGTAGTGCTTTAGTGTTTCTTACCATCCCCCAGAGAACTACCCTCTGCAATGCAAAAGCTGTTTGAATACCCCGAGTCTGTCACTGAATTTCCCTATCTTCTATAAAACTGTGAGCTCTTTTCCCAAAGCAAATGCTTTATCCATTTCTACTAGCGATATGTTAGCTAAACTTTTAGTGATACTGTATTTTTTAGGAAAACTAAATCTTCCAGAGTCAGCAAGTAAAAGACATGTCACAAGTTGGTGGCACTGGGAAAACATGAGCTTTGGAACAATATAGACATGAACTGGAATTCTGGCTCAGCCTTTCAGTAGTTTGGGAACCTAGGCAAATCTCTTAACATCTGCAAAAAAGAGATAAATTATATACCTCTTAGGATTGTCATAAAGATTAAATGCAGCATATACGCAGCTCCTGGCATTGTGGGTATCTGTGGGTGTGTTTGCTGCTTCTGCTCAACATCCCTGAACATGCCACTGTAACCAATGTTACATCCTGTGTCTGGTGATATTTATTTTAGTCTTCAACTCTCCTTTTCTCTGCTCTTCTTTGCATTCTTATGTTTTGCTTCATGATTTTTTAGATTAAACTGTGTTCTAATAAACTTGCTAATTTACCATGTAACATATGACATTCCATTATATCACTCATTCGTTCTTTTAGCAAACCAAGGAAAATGTAGACATTTTAATTCCTGTGCCAGGTGGTAATAATTATAAATTCTACTTTCAGTGAGGAGATCATATACTTAATACAAATTCAGAATCAGTAATGAATGTACATTTTAATCATTGACTACAGGAAAAAATATTGCAAGACTTTAATTAAGGTTGATGATACAGTTTTATCAAGTTTTTACTTTTAAATATCTTGTCTCATTTTAATAAATCACTTACATTTGGGGGGTATTCTGTCAATACAATGTAATTCAATTATCCCCAAATGCTATCAATGTGCCCAGTTTCTGGCTAGATAAATTAATGATAGATTAAAAGGATTTTGTGTTAATAGGTAATAAAGAAGTAAGCCAGGCACAAAAGGACAAGTATTGTATTTTTCTACTTATGGGAGATACCTAGAGTTGTCAAATTTATGGACAGAGGAGAGGAATGTAGAAAGTTAAGGGTTAAGAGAGTTTCAGTTGGACAGTGAAAAGGTCCGGGAGATAGATAATGGTGACAGTTGAGTAACAGAAAGACTGTACCCAGTGTCACAGAATGGTTCATTTAAGAGTGTTTTGAATTTTGCATAATAGAGTGACCTTTAGAGACATATGTGTTGTATCCCAGCAGAAACTCACATACAAAACTATATGAAAGGGCTTTGTAATTTCCGGTGTGACCATTTGACTACTAACAGTATAAAGAATAGTATCTATCATTTCAAGAGAAAGAAAAATGCTACTTTCTTTACAACCTGAGTTTCAACTTCCTTACTCTTACAGGAAATAAGTTTCAAACCCTTAGACTCAATTGTTAAATCTATCATCTTAACACTCCTTCAACTTGCAAGGATTCGAGGGACACACCTCTAAATAGCTACACTGAGATTTCTTTAATCATACCTATTGTTCTTGTGAAGACTGAATTTTCTAACTCACCTACATATTATGCTTCCACTTATGCAACCCCTTGTTAGTAATTCAGGATGTGACTATTGAGGTGGGTGTATTAATTTTCATAGTGATATAACAGATTATCACATTTATCAGTGCAAAACAAAATAAATTTACTCCTTTTGGGCCAAAATAAATTTGCTCCTTTTGCTCCCCGAAGTCTGGACGCAGTTTTTCTGGGTCCTGTGCTCAGGGCCTCACAGGCCACTCTTAAGCCTCAGGCTCTTTTTCAAAGCTGAAGCAATTTTTGGTAGAATTCAGCTCCTGAAGCCCTCTCCTCTCTGGACATGGATGTGTGTTTATCTTTGTAGTCCAACAGAATAATCTCTCTCATGATTCTTGTTCATTTAAATGGCTCGCCTGATTGCCCTGGCCAAGATGATCTCTCTGCTAATTCGAAGTCAAATGATTAAGGACTTTAGTTGTGTCTGCGAGGTCTTGTCTTTGTCATACAAACCAATCCAAGCAGTAAGGATGCATTCATATTCACAGATTCTGACACTGTTTAAAGGTATATGATTGTTTTCAAAAGGAACTATGTAAAAAACTTCATGTTGATATCATAGCTAATTTTATCATTTTTTAGCTAAGTTTTTATCTTCTCTGGAACTCAGTTTTCTCATTTGCGAAATAGGGGTGATAAACCTATTTCATAGGTATGAGAGGTTTCAATGAGATCTTTTATATGCAGTGTTCTGGAATATGGAGAGTCAGTGTGTGTGGGTACTCAGTCCTTCCCAGTGGCTCCCAAAGCGGGTATCCTGACCTGTGATGCCCTTTGTAAAGTAGAACATAGAACAATCACAGCTAATGTTGTGCACTATCCTGAATACCTATCTTGACTCCCCTACACTTCACAGCAACCCTCTGAGGCAGAGATCAGCATTGCTTACCCCTGTTTAACATATGAAAAACATAGAGCCTAGAGAGGTTACAAGGTCCCAGAAAAGGAAGAGACCAAGCCAGTGCCTGGCTGTAGAATCCTTGCATTAACCGCAGTCACCCTCTGCTCCTCATATGGATGACAGAGAATATCAGATGTTGGGCCAGGGCCTCAGTCCCAGTTTGCAACAGCCCAGGTTGCTTTGTGGTCCTCCTACCTCTCCCGAGTTCCCTGCCATGCTCCTGGCCACCTGAGCATCCCCTTCCAGCACACCTTATCCTGCTTACATCACCAGTGAGCTTTGTTCTAACTGAAACAAGGCCTTCTCATTGCTCTGACACAATAGCTCATAATCATTTCTGGCTTAATTCACCCAGTATTTCTTTTGCTCCCCGAAGATGACTCAACTCTTAAACAAAAAGAAATGATATAATCCTCCAAGAATCAGGGGGCTAATTACCTAATGGAACAATAGGGAGGAGGAAATTTTGATGGGAGATTTTTTCCAGCATTCAACTCTCTTCACTTACTTCAAGTTGCAGCCATTTTCTAGGACTTTCCAAATGCCTTGACCATAAAGAGAGAGAGTTCTGTGGGATGAGAAGCCAGGGAAGAGGCCTTGAGCCCCCAATCACAGAAGACAGTGTGGCAAAGAGCTCATAAAGTACAATGTATGCCTTCTTCCTCCAAAACTAGTTTCATCGTGTAAGGGGGTGCTAAGGGCCCACCAGTGCAGAAGGAAGTTTGGGGAACAGAAAAGCAAGAGTTCAGCATCACTTGCCCTGACCCTTTCTCTGAACAGCAGTCCTGCTCTGTCCAGCGACTCATCCCTGTTGCTCACTCAGCCTTATGGAGACCCCAGTATTGGAAGTTGATCCTACTAAGAGGTTGTACTCAAAATTTTTACTCCAAAATAAAAGCAGGAGAATGTTTAGAAATGCTCTAATTTCCCTTTTGCTTCTGAGTGCCTAGATGCCTACATTAGTAAGAAGACACACTGAGTGTCCCTTATCCAAAGTGCTCGGGGCCAGAAGTGTTCCAGATTTCAGATTTCTTCAGAGCTGGGAGTATTTGCACATATGCAATGAGACATCATGGGGATAGAACACAAATCCAGGCAAGAAATCCATCTTGCTTCATGTGCATGCCTTTAACATGTAGGTTGAAGACAATCATAGAATATTTTTGTGTGCCTGCATGTTGTCTCAATCATGTGAGGTTGTGTATAGACCCCTCCCCCAGCAGCATTTCAATGCTCGCTTCAGATTTTGGACTTCCTGATTAGGGATGTTAAACCACTACCTAAAGTCTGAGAGAGTGAACAGGCTGAAGACATCTTTGCCCATAACTGAGGAGGAGTTAACCACAGTCACCCTCTGTGGGAGGAGGAAATTTTGACCTCCTCCTCCTCCCTATTCCTTCCTTGCCCATAACTGAGGAGTTCACCTGAACTCACCTGGCACCTTCCCTTAATGCCTCTCATTTCTATTATGCCCCAGTCCATGGAGGCTACCACACTGGTAACCTGCCTGAGTCATGAGGTGCACACAGAATATACAGTTTTCATCACCACCTTCCCCAACGCTAACATCCACCTTCTGCGCTGCCACCCTGAGCGGAAGTGAGCCTTTGGGTCTGCCAGGGTCACTTCCCCCTTTGGTGCTAAGTGCAGAACCAGCTTATCCTCCACTCATACCACCTTCTCCCTGGAATTTTGCAGAAACTCCTTGAGGTGTCTGGCATAGAAACAGCATCTTCCCCTCGTTTCTGCATATTTTTTTCTTTCATATTTTTGGGCCATTTCAATAGTATTTATAAAGAGGAGGGTGTAAATTTCTCATTCTGCTCAAATTACTCTCTCAAACCAGTCATCAAGCACTCGGTACGGGAAGCTCAAAGCCGGGGAAGGGCAGATTGAGGCCCACATAGAAGCTGGTCCAGAGTGGCCGGTTCCAGGTGGCTTTGCCGGGCACGGAAGGATGAAGCCCATGACTACAGCAGATAGAAACAGCACCACAGTTCTTAGGAAACTAAGAGGCCCTGTCTTAGAATTGTCCACATTTCTCCGCGGTTAGAGTTTCCTCATTGGCATTAAGACGGTCATGATTTCCTAGGTCATTTTCCCCACATATTTTAGGTTTGCATGGCTTGTCTTAAGAAAAGAGGCAAAGAAGAAAGGAAGGTGGGAAAGGAGGAAAGAGGGAATGGGAGAGGGGAAAGGAGAAGAAAGGAGAGAAAGAAACATTTCAACGGCTTCTTCTGCCCAGTGATCAAAGTTTATTATGATGACAGCATATGAAACAAATGTCCTTCCTCGACAGCCGGTGCCGGTGCCAATGTCCCAGAGCTGGGGCCAGAAGAGCTCCGTCCCAGCTAGCAAAGCACACACTCGCAGACTTGTGTAGGGCTCACCACAAGGGCATGAACGCAGCCTCCTCTTAACACTCCCCCTCGGCTGCCTCACCCCACGCTAGGAAGATGGCGGCTCATCAGACAAGAAAGATGCAGCAATGCAGAGACTGACGACAGAGGGCTTGAGGCAGCTGGGGCTGAACCATTTGACCACAGCCCGCCAGGGAACAGAGACAGGAACTCTCTGTGTCCCCTCTGCCAAGCTTTGGAACAAAAATTGATGCCTTGGGGCCAGGGCATCCTCAAGTCCCCCAAGCACCACACACACAGCAGCCCTGGGTCACACGTCTCACCATCAGTGGGGACGTAAAAGTCTTTGAAGTGGGTGTGAGCTGCTTATCATGGCAGGTGGGACCAGAAAGAACATCAGATAGTACAAGTGACTCGGGCTCCCACCCGAGATGTCAGGGAGAGACAGTGGCGCAGGGAGTTGGGAAACTCAGAAGCACCAAGAAGGAAGAAGAATGTGTTTCTGGCCCGCCCTCCGCCATGGCCAGACTCCCCAGGACACAGGCCATGGGCAGCGAAGCACAGCACAGCACAGCCCGCTGCTCTCTTCCGGCATGTCTGACGGCCCGTATGTACTGGAGGCCACACATCTGTTTCCATGGAGACAGCACTTGTGCCTACGTGTTCCCCAACTCACCAAGTCTACGGTTTTACAAGTTCTGCGGCACCAGATTAAACAATATGATTCTTTCGTAACCAGTTCCTGATCATCTTCCTTTAAAAATAGCTAGCGGGTGGGCAGACAGCTTCAGCTCCCACGTCACATTCTTCCAGTGATTGGATTTTAAAATGGGGCTTACTTAAAAACAGTCGAGCAAAAGCAAGAGAATCTTCCTGACTAATTACCTTTTGCTTCCTTAAATCCTATCTTGGACTTTAAACCCAGGCCCTGTAAGTTCGTGTAGTTGGCAGCCTAGTGGTTGAACAGGGGCCAGCTCTGTAGTGAAGGATTCGTGTCATCTCAGGAGTTAGGATAGAAGCGTGTGGCTGTAACTCAGGGCCTCCTATGAGACGAGGCAGGTAGGAATGGTATTTCTACTAAGTAACAGAGTAAGGCCGACGACAGCCACATGCTTGGAGCAGTGCCTGGCACGTCACAGCGCACAGTATTAACCTCACAGGTTCATTAACATCAGGGTGCTATCATCGTCCTTAACCTTCATGTGGTTCAGAGATTTCAAAAGCACCTGGAGGCTGTGTCTGCCTAGGGCAGGATCTGCAACCGGAGGGAAGGAACCTGCCTCTGACCCAGGACCGTCCTCCTTCATCCTGTCTTTCCTTGTCCTTGGGCCCAGCACCATCCATGCACAGACAGACAGACTCTGAAGATGCTCTATAGAAGTGAAGACGAGGAAGGAAACCTCTTGTTGATATTTTTCTAACATGGACTCGAATCTGAATTAACTTAGTTGGGGCAGCGATCTGGTCAGCCACAAGTCCCTCTCTGCAAGGACCACGTGCCCTCTGCTAGTGCTGGGCGCTCGGTGGACATGTGGGGGCAGGTGGACAAATGACTCCCGCAGTCCTGGTGCTGTGGGCAGAGAAAGCTACAGCTGCAGTAAGCAAGTGCTCAGCTGGCAGAGTCTCCAAGGGGGGAAGGCTTCTGTCGAAGCTGCCTGCTTTTAGAGGTTGTCCTCTCCCTCTCCCTCCCTGCTTTCCTCTCTCTCTCTCTCTCTCTCTCTCTGAGCTCCAGCCCCAGGTAGATGTTAGAAAAGTGATTCTAAACTGGAATGTGACCCACACTTTAGAGTCTGACCTAGAAAATTAAACCACACGAGAGTCTCATTTCCTAGTTCCTAAGCCTCAAGCCTGGGCTTTGCTGGGAGGAGCAGAAGCGACGGTAATTTCTCTTTGCCTCTTCATTCACTGGGAGACTCTCAGCATCTGTTCACTCCCAAGAAGAGTCACCCGGCCAAGGCCTTCGTCTGCACTGAGTGGGCCACTGCTCACAGTGCTGTCACAACTGGAGTTATCAGTGAATGTTCTGACTCACCTCTGCTATGAAAGTGTGTGTGTGTGTGTGTGTGTGTGTGTGTGTGTGCATACACATGTGTGTGTGCGTGCAAGTGTGCATGTGTGTGTGGTGTGTGATCTGTGTTAAAGTCTCATTGTATGATTCATCCCCCGGAGCGCAGAGCATCCATGCAGGAATGCTCGGCCGTTCACGGCAGGGGTTCCTCCTCACGGTTTGTTTACGACACTTAAAAGTGTGCACACGATTCCAGCCAACGTAAACCAGAGGAAGGAGGAGACAGGAGCAAAGAAAATGGTGAGAAAAGCAGGCAGATGTGGGGCCCTAGGACCGAGCGGTGGTACAAGGAGCGCTCCGAACCAGGCCCCTCAGAGCTGGTCCTCCAGGCCGAGGTGACCAGTTTAGGAGCCTTGTCCAAGCCTCACATTTCCACCTCCCACTGCTGTCCGCCCAGTTTCCCGGGAAGGCTCTGGCCTGCGCCGAGCGCCATCAGGCAGGGCTCGGAGAGCAGGTGCGACGTGGCTGTGTCCACCGGGCGATTCCGACCCCGCAGCTGCGGCCGCTCGGGTCTCAGCAGTGACCGCGACGCTCCTCCGCTTGGGCTTCGGCTCCAGGTGGGGCAGAGCGTGGCCTCCCCCCGCATCTGCTCCTTGTTTTGCGAACAGCTGGCTCCGGGTGGGAAGCGTCCAGCCTGTGGGAAGGGACCTGCCTCTGCTGCTGCAGGGTCTCCGTTTCATCCTCTCGCTGGTCGGGGCGAAGGGCTTTCAGGAGAACAGAGGCTTCTATCCGGCGGGAAGTCTGTTCCTTCTGCCTCTGCTCTGCCCCCACCCGTGTGCCCGTCTGTTGCTTGCGAGGGCGCAGGCAGGCACAGAGCAGAACGTCTCCACCCGAGTGCAGGCAACTAGCGTCAAAGGCACGCAGATGGGGTCGAGAGAAGCCTTCTGCGGCTTCCATCGCTTTAGTTTTAAGGAAGAGTGGCGACTTCGTTTTTAGTAAGCCCCTAACTGTACCTTCATGTAGTCAGTGAGCCAACAAAGGTCAGTTCAGGGTCTGGCGCGCGTGTGCACGGTCCACAGGGTTAAGGCTGAGCACACAGACCCTGCGAGACCGGAGAGCTGGAGAGGCCGTCTCTCCCCAGCGCAGTACCTGCCTACTCTCTCATTACCCTGAATTCTCACCACCCAGCCTAATCTCTCCTCCTCCCTGCATTGTTCTAAAGTGTAAAAACTGAGTTCTCGCTGCCTCGGGGGCCCCCCGCCTTTAGTCGAATCTAGTCTGCAGACTCACTCATCTCCCCGAGATTCATTGGGAGTCCCTCACCAAAACAGAAGGGAACAAGAGTCTTCCTCTAAGACATGCTCACTGCATTCCTCTGCTCTCATTTCTTCTTTGTAACAGCTCTAAGGGGGGAAATAGTACAATGACCCTCACTTTCAAACGAGGACCCTGAAACAGGATATGCAAACTGGGCTCCAAGTCACAGACTGCCATTGCAGGAGTGCTCTTGCCTAAAATGACATGAAGCCCAATCTACAGAGGCTGAAACAAATAGATGTTTATTTCTCCCC